>JANTFA010152907.1:0-10998 GCA_026413405.1 Phytosciara flavipes
AGATTTAAATCATGCGACCTCGGCATGCTGTGGAGTGACGCAAATTTAATATGAAGAATTAACGTCAAAAGAAAACCCCTATTTCCAGGGAGTGGGGATTTTTTCTTTCAAACCAAAATAAAACATGGAATCTATGGGCCCTTACCTTTCATTTAAAACCGCGATCACGAAAATCGGATGAGAAATACTCGAATGGTATAATTTTGACCGGAAAGGTAGCCGAAAATTTCACTGTGCGGCCACTGGAGACGGCGTAACGAACGCCTCTTGAATCGTGTTAAGGATTGAATGGTGAATGTCGAAACCGAAGCTGAGAGTAGTACTCTCTCAGAGAAGACGTATCTCTCTCAAAAGAGTATTCTTGTAGTTTGTGTTGACTTACTCAGTTTAACAAAGGCCAAGTAAAACGCAATCATAGAGTGACTGACTAAGAACAATGTTTTTGTAAGTATGAACTGATTTTTGGATTTCTTTTTTATTCGATTCGAAATTCAATTCCCGAGGATAAATTCGAAGATGTAGGTTTGAGATTGTGGGACATATGTTGTGGATAGTTCAATGCGACTAGCATAGAAGTCGATTAGGCACTACACAGCCAATCAAAATTGCATACAATAAGTGGGGATGTGTTTTTTGGGTTTCTTATTCTAGCTTTGTACTAGCTCAGCCCTACAGACACCATATTTTGTGGCTTTCGAGTAAAGGAACACCATTCACGTCGTACCTTTAAAATATATCCTAACGACTGTCACTACTATGACATGTGTATCAATGTAAAACTAAGTTCATCAAAATTTTCGGCCCTTGGCCCGAACATTCTGCAATTTTCCAACAACAATAGCTGAGTACATGTAAAATGTCTGTGCTTGCCTCACGTCTCCTCCACAGCACCTATCTAATGAACACCCACATCCATCATTGTTAGCGGCTGGTATTCAAAGACAAAAACAGCCAATTTTCGAATTTCAAAGCTTTCCTACCAGCCACTCCAGCCGAATGTGAATATGGTATGACAGCGGTTTTAGAATATGTAGGCCCCGAACATAATCTCTCAATACTTCGATAAGATTTAAAAAAAAGTAAGCAAATAGAACATTAGACAACTACGACGAGTTTTTGCGCGCCCGATATTTTATTGGAATAGATAAATGAGTGTAAAGTTTGCACACGAGCTATGGTATTTTATAGAAATGTTAGGCAATTTGCACGAGTGTGAAATTTGCAATACATACGAGTCACAGTGTCTTATTGAAAAATTGGACAACTCGGACTAGTGGAAGATTACGGATCGAGCGAGGCGGAGGCCATAATTCGCACGGTATTCTATTAAAATGCACACGAGCTCAAAAGTCAGGAGATATAAAATAACCAAAATCATATTAGTAAAATAAATAGTCAAGGGATCTGACCCACCCAATAGGTGGGACCTAGTATTATAAGTACACAGTTGACAGAGTTTTTCTTCTTCTACTTATTCTTCGAAACAAAATATATTTTAGTTAAAATCATTATCATTTCCATCAATTTTGTCTATTCTCCGAGTTATTTACTCAAATTTGAATTGATCAAGCAACTGAATTTGAACAGAGTAAATGAGATTGTACATGACGAATACTCTAAACTTCCGCATCATTTTGAAAACATTGTATCTGATCGATAAGATATATTAAGTTGACAATACGATAGGCACATTCAAAGGAGAAATTTCAGTATGACACATTGAAACAATAGATATTTGCATCACACGGACCGAAACAAAGGAATTGTAGTATCAGTTGCATCAAGCACATACGTTTGTGAAACTAATTCTCTAGGAGTGTTACGCCAAAACAACGTATCGCAAATCAAAGGTTTGAAGCTCCGCAATGTATTTCTTATGAGAAGGTTTGAAGCTTTGCTAATGTCGATACGTTGTTTTGGCTTAACACGGCAGCATAGTACAATGGATCGTGCCTTTAGTTTTACGCTTGTGCGTCTTGGTTACGGGAGGATTCTCGGTTTCACAAATTTCACTAAAATATTCTAACGTCCTCCTACAAATCAATGATTTCGTGTGTTTTGTGTATGGTCTCGTATCATGGCAAGTGTAGACTACCATTTAACGAAGTTATTCTTCCATAATTTGAATGAAAATCTTAACTTTTTTGAAAACTGTAGAAATTCTTTCGTTCTCAAAAAGTTAAGGTTTTTATGCAAATTACGGCAGAGCTACTTTCAACTAGTCTTCAAGAATCAAGAAGCTCTTTAAAGCTGACACTAAGCCAATTACGTTAATTGGTTAATTTGCCTTGGCTCGTAGTAATAGTCAGAGGCAAGGCAGAATAGATGATTGTGCTAGAAACAATTCAAAATTTCGTTTGTTGTGAACATTCTCATTATATAAAGAAGCCATAAAGAGTGTAAATTTTACTTTTTCACATCTACCCCAAAACATAAGTCGACCTTTTCTGAATAAAATTCTTATTAAGAAAATTTCCAAAGAAAAACTTCAAGTTTGAGGTTGTTTACCTTCTTAATTCAACATTTAGACGAACGAATTCATAAGAAATGTTACAGAGATTCATAACAACAAACGTCCTGAAAAGACCGAGTTGCGTAACCGCCTCACATCTTTTTTTCTATCTGAAAATATAGTCCATTTCACGCTTTATCGATTTCATTCAACTCATATTTCAGTCGACGTCGTCGACATAAAACTATTGTATTCACAGATATCTACATCACTTTTAGTATACGTTTTGCATCGTCGAGAAGAAGTCGAGACGAAACGTATGCAAGAAAAAATAAATCTTCAGGCATACGAATTCTCATCCATACTGAAATAGAAGGGCTTGCACTCCAGAGATGTACAAAATGTTACACGTGTCATATCATGAATACACAAAATAACAAAACGAATAAATAAATTGCTACGCATCGATCAACTTTCTGTGCGTAACGACGCGTAAGAAGTCTTATTCAAATTTTTCTTTTTCTATATCCGTCAAATTTTACGAGTATAGCATAGCAATCAGGGGGAATGTCACTGTTAAGCAAAACATCGTTTCAATCCCTAGACCTTGCAAAGAGATCTGCTGACAGAGAAAGAGAACTGAACGTGTGGTTACTCATAGCTTTTGTCGCGTGATATTTAGTGTTTTCATGATCTGACGCTTGCACATTGCAATATCTAGGAAGGCGATTCATATCTCGTATTCAGATGAGTAAAAGTATCCGAGGGCTTCAGCCCGAGGTTTTTTTTTCACTCATCGTGATACTAGATATCAAATTATTTCAAGTGTAAAGTATGACGTTTTACTTTGCGAGTGAGGGAAAGAGTTTTCACTAGTGATGGTTGATGCGCAGAAACCAGTAAGAGTTTTTGAAGAGATTTAATAGATGCAAATTTTGTAACAGCCGATACAATTTCTTTTCCTTACCCTGAGCCACTTAGACAAAACACTAGCCTGATAACGGTTACGGAGTCGAATCAAAGGAATCAGAACACACCACTTGATAGGGTTAGGTGGTGCCAAATATTGGCTTGCTAGAAGCTTCTCACTTCTGACTGCAAATGATAGCGAAACGTTCCAAAGAATTTGAATTGCTGTGGAAATCACGCAAATTTTCACTTTATTAAATACACGAGAAAGCACCTTCCATACAAATAATTTCACAAAGTCGAATTTTTACGGCGCGAAGTGGTAAATTTTTGATTTTGAAGTGATGTGTCCAGGTGTCACTTGCGCAACTTTGTAATGGTGGCAACACCAACGAGTGTTGATTCCGAACGAAAATTTCGACCTAACGCTGGTAGAAATATCAAAAATAGAACCACCTGATTGCCGATCTTTTACTTCAATTCGTTGAACTTGCATTTTTATATAATTCCAGACAACATTAGTCATAAGCAGACAACTATGTAATTTGCTGACTATATATCACACCCTTTTTGCTATGAGTCCCATTTGCCCAACATCAACAACATAAAATCGTTAAAGTGAAACTTATCCACATTAATGCTAAAATGTGTGGTTTTTTTCGTATTTCGGTGGGCTATAAATATCCAACGAATTTATAGATTATTATAATATGCTGAACTGAATTGACGCAATTCTAATTTTTTTTTTGTGTTTTATTTTAGCAAAAAATCGAATTTCTTTTTGGTAACACCATTCGCGTAATACCATGTATCGTGTGTTTAGTTTGCGAATGGAAAACATTTGGAATAATAGTCAAATTAATTCGAAAACTTGTGCAAATATGGCAAAATTACCAAATTCTATTTTTTTCACGCCGTTCTTGTTGGATGATTACTAATTTACATTCAAAAAGTACTCCGATGTGATGGAAGATATTGAGAAGGTTTCTAAAATAGCCAAGAATTTGCCATCTGGAAATTATATGAAAAACAAAGGTGGAAATTTGGCCGTAAATATTTGGCAAATGTACACGTTGACTACGCAAATGTCTGGGGTGTCTGCTCCAACACGCCCCGGAAGACGCTACAAGTTACTCAGAACACAGAAGCTTCACGATGCGATGAAGCGAACATCGAACTTGTAAGTGTAATCGATAGATTGGAACGAAAATTTGGAGTGAAGTGCCATATCAGATGCCAGATTGTTTGGCTGACATCTATTTGACAAACGCTACGTGCTGAACGAGCACATTTGTTATTCATTTCTTTTATTGTTAGTCTCTCTAGCCAAGGTTAAGCTTGCCCAAGGTTGCACTACTCCTTCCCGCATTCAATACCGTCTGTTGTCTTCTCTAGATTGCAAGATTTCGTTATCTAGTTTTAAGCTTCAAGTTTACTCCTTTTCCCTTCCTATATCGATTCATGCCGTGTTTATGTTATCTGGTTGTGAGTTAGAAGAAATGTTACTGAAATTTCTCAGTTAGGTACAAATTGTTTGCCCTGACTAACAATACTAACACATAAAAGTCGTAGCATAGCTGTAAAAGCTCCGAGCCTAATTTCTACATTAAGACAAGCATTATTATTATGCACTTGCTTATGTCACGACGATTTTCGACAATACACGAAAATATCCGAACACGGCTTGTCGAGCCAAAACTTCTATTCAACACTTTTGCGAACCTTTTTTGTCAACAACAGATTTTGGTTGTGTAGTCGGTGGATGACGATTTGACATTCTAAATGGTCTTGGTTGGAGTAAACCTATAGGCGATGATAGATTGATGATAAACTGATCCTGATGTATCATTTGCCGTGTGCCCCAGGTGTTTGAAAGGTGTTGTGGATGAATACTTTACTGTGCGCATAGCATAGCGACGCGAAAAGAGGCCTAACTCAAATTGTTCCTTTTGTATGCCAGTAAAATTTGACTGGAATACAAAAGAAGAATTTGAATTAGGCCTCTTTCGCATCGCTATGTATACGCTCAGGTAGTTTCATACGTCGAATTTTCTTGTATTCACCAAGGCAAAAAATATTGTTGTGATGTGAGTGAAGCTTTCGAAAGTTTCTTGTTAAAACTTGAAAATGCGGGCACAAAAATGAACCATTCCGAGGACATTGATGAATGTTTTGTGACAACATCCTTTACTGAACTAACCGAAGAGTATTTTCGCTTTGATAAGACATTAAACACGCTTTGTTTGAAGATATATCGACAAGAAATAATTGAATTCCAATGAATTGGCTCTATTCGAAAGGACTATCCACAAAAGTATGGTACACGTGACGACTACTTCACATTTCTATCTCTTCTGCACGCGTGATACACTTTATGAGTGATTTCCTCTAACTGGAATTGTATGGCAAACTGAATGATATTCACCACACAAAGTCGACTTGTTCGTTGATAAGAAATAATTGCACAACCAACTCATTCAATGAAAAGAAATAATCAAGACAATCAATTAGAATAACACTATCGATCCTAATCAAGATAATGACTGTACGTATGCGTGAATGTAATCTCAACAACGACACAACGAAGTGTTCATAGTGCGAACAAAAAATAACAAATTTCAAAAGCAGCAAAAAACTTTTGACACACATTACGAATTGAAATTATTCGCTTTAGGGTGGAAAATTATGGTTTTTTTTGAATGAAATACATAAATTCATGTTACCATTGTACCATCATCTACCAAATATAATAAATCTTGTTTTGTGAGCCGGAGTTTCATTCAATGTATACCAACAATCAGGCGCCGACTAGCCGGCATCGTGATGGTATAGCTCTACAAAGTTTCCCCAAAATCAATTATTGTGTATCCATCTCACAGCAAACATTTTCGGAAAATGAACAATGGTGTCGGAGAACGGGTCAAGAATAATGTAATTGTGTTACTGGGGATGTATTGTAGGAGCAACTGCTGAGAGTATATTGCATGGGAATGGCTCATGATTCATTATAATTGTACGTTATTGTCAGATGCAATGACATTAAAAAGTCCATGTCTGTGTTTGAATGTTATCAGCAAAATGTAATTCGTAGAATTTTATTTTCATTTTTAATCAATAAATTTCATTTCTATTTTTATTCCAATGAAACAAAATTATTGAGAATTCATTTCGAATTATCAACATTATTTACACGAGAACACGAGTTACAAAAGTAAATAAACGCAGAACAAAAAATCATCTTTGAACTATTTACGTAGACAGAAGGCCTTTTAGTCAGTCGGTTCAAGACATATCTAACTGAATTATCGTCAATTGAGAGATATCTTTTCAAATTCATTTGGGCCATCATCTTCTATTCGACAAAGCTAGTAGCAGTGTGGAATTACCCTTCAATGCCGTATTCATTTCTATATGGAAAATGATCGTCAATGTTAATTAGCTTATGAAGGAACAGTAACAATGCGTGACGAAATGCATTCATTCAAATGTCTTCGTATTAAACCAGTATTAATTCTCTTCTGCTGCTCGTGGAACACAAAGAGATTGATCCATTCTTATATGCACGAGAACTGTTACAGAGCTATGAGAAGCGACTATTTTGGTATACAGTTATTATCTATCTATCACATGCGTCAACAACCTTAGACTTAACTCTTATGGCGGCGAACTCTGAACGTTATATTACGTAAATTGTGGTCCACAAGGTGATCCAAACATGCTATACGTAATGGTAGTCTGTGTTTTGGTCTTCTAAATTTTGTAGCGAAAAGTTGGAATATGTGGAAAATTCCGGGCCAGAATTTACCTTCCCTTGCATGTATTTGGTGGCACATGAGTGAAGATTTTTCCGCTGAAACCTTCGATACGTTCGTTAGCGTGAGGGTGCCACTAGTGCGACAAAAATTTGTCTCTTTCTCACACGAGCCATTATCTTGAATAAACAATCAATTGCTTTACAAATAAAAAACTTGCCGAAAGCAAGCTTCGAACACCCGGCACGAAGAACATTCTCATCATTCTCATCAACGACTAAAGCCAACGATTCAAATTGTCAAATCGTCTCTTTACGTCACAAAACAGTCTTTTAGAATTAAAATATTCGAATGAAATTTTGTTTTCTTGTGAATATTTCTGGGGGAAAATTAGTTGATGTTTTTCTTTGGAAAGGTGTGATTATGTTCCGGATTGCAAAAAACGTTGTTTCTATCACGGCCGTGTATGCCGTTTTTATTTCTCGCACACGATGTCTTGTCGACTTGTAGTGCTAGAAAATATCTTCATACCTTCTTTGGTAGAAAAAGAACGATTGTGCAACCGAGTGATAAAGGCTTTTTTAGGCACTAGATGTGTAGGCCTCAGGCCAAATGTGACAATTGGTTACGATTAACCTAAAAAATATTACGAAAAATAGCCGAATTTCGGACTCAGCAGCGTATAGTGGTTATGCTCGTCTGCTCTCCACTAAACGATTGAAGTTGTCACTGAGTTCAATTCTCAACTGTGGCAGAAAAGAACCGATTGTCAGTCGTGTATACAGAACACAGCTGATTCAATTGGTTCGAGTCTGTGTTAGTTGGTGGAAAAAGCTTTCTCATTGTTTGAAAGCAAAAACTGTTGGGAGACGCTGGCATTCAACTAATACTAGTTTCGCTCCTATGTACATAGATGGCACTCAACATCGATATAACAGGTTTGTCGCGCAGCTTACCACTGGCACAGTAAAAACTTCCGGTAATGAGAGGATCTCAAAAAGTAGAACCACAATCAGCGAAACTAGTATTTAAATAATGATCTAGCTTCTGATCCAGCAAAGCGTTGTTACGGAGGATTATTATTATTACAATTACGGACATTTTCAGAAGTAAGTAGAGTAATTCCGATCGTATTGCCATATTCAGCTTTAAGGAAACTGCCGTCAGAAGCGGCGTGTGAAACTCAGAACCCACCCGCAGCCAATACACATCGTGTGCCTAAAAATCATTTGTTAATTGTTACAGAATTGCATACAACGTTTCAATAAAGGCAACGAAAGTTTCACTTTTCGTCACTGAGTTAAGAAAAATGCTTTTTTCTGCATTTCACACGACAAAGACTCAGTGTTGTTTGACAATGTTAAAGTACAATTTCTAGGATCTGTTCGCGGAATTAAATCCTGCCAAGTCTGGCCTTTTCCTTCAATTATCTCAAAAGTTACCATTCTTTCATGTCACCTGAAAAATATTTCACTTTGAATGGTTCTGGTTCTGAATGGTTTTGGTGACGAAATTGCACCTTGATAACATATTTGGTTTCGTGCCACATTTTTCGAAATGGTTTTTCAATCTATGTCTATGTTCAGTCTAAAATGAGAACAGTACTATGATACGTTCGTATGATATTCATTTCGTAAATGGAATTAATAGCACGAAATGGATTAAATTTGTCGGTTCTACAACTCTAATGATTCTGTCTCTGTATACAACTCAGCTATTGCTTTTTCAAGAAATGTGTTATGCTTGATTCATTTATCTAACAGCATTCAACAGAAAAAACAAATAACAGAAATTAGAACAAAGGAACAGACTTCTCCTATGGTCTGATAAAAGTTTTTCTATTATACTGCATCACCAAAGCACTCAATATATGGGAAAAACTAGGACAGAAAATATTCTTTTGGTTTACACAACAAATTCATAAAGTTTTAATGAGTTTTGGCTTACATTTATACATCCGAGATATACAAACATTAAACATTGAACCCCAAAGTCGAACATTTTATGCCATAAGATATGAAGAATTCAAGTCATACACACAATCAATTTATGTTCCATGACGATTTTACTTGTCATTCAATTGAGACGGAAAGGCAATTCAAATATCAGCGAAGATATAGCGAAATGAACATCTAACAACGACAACTCATTTGGCTTTCTGTTATACAAATATACATCCCATTCATTCGTCATTCATCTCTAGTTTGTCTTTGTGCCGGGTTATCATGGCAGCTGAATGGGCATTCAGTTCGGGCTATATGGATTAAATCCATTAAGTTAGAAAAAAATGAATAAAGTGGAAAATTGAGCTGACGGGACGGACGGTCTCCTTTGCTAGGAGACCAATTTATTGTAGATTTTTGCTGATTGAAAAATCAACTGAAGGATGTTAGCTGATACATGATTCCCAACAGAACGGAATGGGAGATAGAATGATGCACATCCCGAAGGCGACTCTATCCAAATGTTTCACTGACGGATCGAAGAAAAATGGCTTGTCTGGTGCCGACATCTACAGTGAAGACCTTAATTATAACGTCGCTCATAACCTAGGCAATCTGGCAACAGTTTTCAAAGCTGAGATGCTGGCAATTTTATTGAGTGTTGCGCTCAATTAAGCTCACCGTATGTAGAGTTAAGTCTTGTCAAAGAATGCAAACTTTGAATTGCAAAGACGAGCTCAATGAATTGGGAATGAAAGAGAATGAAAAGCTTATGAGCTTGGTAATGTAGGTTCAGATAACGATTTCATAGGAACGGAGTCCAGACATCCAATCTCAAAAGCAACCAGAAAAAGATTGGCTGAACAATAGTTACGGCAAGAACACCTCCTATCAGGAAGACATGCACACAAAGCCAGTGCAATGTGTGTTGGTCAGCGTCGGTCCCAGTGCAATTACGAACCACTTAACGATCATCCACAGAGAAGAGCCATGACTATCAATCCTGTCTGTTTTTGTGGTCTGGTCTCTGTACTATGAGCTCGATGATGGGGATCTACCATCTTTAGATGGTAAGCGCCTTAATGAATTCCTGTCAAAAACCGGAAGGTTCCTGTGACAGAGTCGACAAGTGTCCAGAGTTGAAAACAAAGGATCTATGATCTGTGTCTTCGCTTCCTCCTTACTGGCAGGACGCTTCCACAACTCAAATCTATCTATCTACATTAGCTGATCGGATACCTCGGTACCTCTGAGGCAAGTTAAAACTGTCTTCCCGGTGTCACGGATTTCTCGTTACTCTGTTTTTTGAAAGCTCCATTTTCCGGTAATTCACATTCTCCCAAGAACTGTAGGATCGCGCATTTCTTTCAAAATAGTTCCCGTAGTTCATGATGATGATGTAAGCCTTATCTGTCGTTCGATCTGCAGTCAACTGCTTAGCTAGGAAGATTGCTATATTAGATGTTAGACAATCGACTGGCGACCAGAAAAAGTTTACCAATTTAGCAAATCGATTTACCAACAAAATGTTGAATAAAATAGAAACTTTGTTAACATCACATTGAGTACACGATGTATTGTGTACCGCATTTTATAGATGGTGAAGGCACAATGGAACTCCTTAGTGAATCATACGCTTGAAGGAGAAAATGTTGCATTGAACTTATTCAAGGACTTGCTATATGGTTTCTGTTCACCGTTGTCACAATATTTTTTTCCACATCATCTCAATTGCTTTTACAAGAATTGTGTTATACAGCACAATACATAGCGTATGTGTACATTTCTAGTCCTGATCCGTAATGAATGTGTATATGTAACGAAAGGAATGGTGAAATGTTTGGCTTGTGTAGAACACATAAATATATCTTCTTACCACTCCAAACAAATTCAATTTTCTATCTATTTACACGACAACGACAACACTTTATTCCAACTAGTA
>JANTFA010152918.1:0-10998 GCA_026413405.1 Phytosciara flavipes
AATCAAAACCCACCGAATACTGTGGCGATCGGTTGTCAAACGAGCAATACGAGAACAAATTCCTTCATCTATAGATTAGGCCACAAAAGCATTTTTTTTTAATTTTCTTGATGAAACTGGTTAACAACAGAAAATACCGTTGCCCATATCGATTCGTTTGACGAAAAAATCAGAAACGGAAAAGATTTTACATTTTTCAACTTCCTGAAATATGTGATTTGCGCCTATTTTCATCCAAATTCCACATAGCGTATTAGGTATTAAGTCTGCGGCATTTGTAATATTCATCATGTTCACTCATAGTTCACCTCGCCAATGAATTTTGTTTTGCCGTCACCAGTTAATGTCGTTAATGTCGTTCTCTTGTGTTTTTTTTAATTTTTCATTCTCGATCAACGTCTGCTGCTGAAGATGAATAATTGTGCTTCTTGCGATGGCTCTTTCCGGGATGGTCCAAGTAAAGTTATTTGTGATGGAATTTGTCGTCGATCTTTTCACGCTGACTGTGGTAACTTCAGCAAAGAGGCGCTGGCTGTTGTGCTATGGAGAAATGCCGAATCTTCAATGGCTCTGTGATAGTTGCATTATTCAAGCGCGGTCGGTCAACGTATCATTTTCTCAATTCGATAAATCTAATTCCTCCGCTGCTCTTCCGACCCCATCACCATTTGACCTCCGGCGTTCGCTTATTGCAGCCAAGAGTAAGCGTAAACATAGTCGTAATTCGGTTTCTAATGCGAAGTCGAACAGTAACCACTCCGATTTTTTGCAAAGCCGACCGCCTAAGCTGAAACATGGCATTACTGGAGCCAAGGGCTCAATGAATAGCTCTCCGTTGGCAAACGTAATACAACCTGGTGATCATATCGCCGAGTCCGAAGGTTTGAACGAACTGATTCCGCTGACAACGTCTGTGAGTGATCAGCCTGATGTAGCTCAAACCAAGACGCAGCGTGAGACCGCAGATTTTAAAGTGACCCTGAATGAACCACTTAAACTTCGGGCTCCATCTGCCAGATCTGTCACTTCTAGTTCAACTAAATCGCCAGTGGCTGTGCAGGTATGCGCTGAATTCGGAAGTTCCGTAGTTAAACCGCAAGCCGATTCAATTCACTCACCAAGTGCAGCAGCACCGTGCGAGATACATAAGTCTGCTTATCCAATTTTGATTCCTCTATTGCCGAAGAGAATATTGTGAATTATTTGTTGCGAGAGAACGTAATCTCGAGGTCTGGAGACGTATCGTGCAAAAAATTGGTCTCTCCCTACGTAGATCTGGATAGTATCAGTTTTGTATCGTTTAAGGCTACTGTGAGCTCTGAAATGTATGATGAAATGAAAAAATAAATAAAATGAAATATTAATTTCAATCTTAATGTCGGACGAATTTGTGTCGAGAATCCGTAATATTTAGTGTAATACGGAGTGTTTAAGTTTGAATTTTGGACAGGAAACCGTTCAATGTGTGCATTAGTTAGTGTACTAAGCAGAAAGTGTGACAAGTCCTCTTAAATAATTTTACAGTCAAAATAAATTTCTGGAACAGTGTAAGTGATCTGAAAATTTATTCGTTTAAATTATTTGTTCGTTGATTTTGCAATATTGTGTTTGATTTATCAAGTTTAAATGTTCAGACATGTCGGCATAACAATCCGTGGAACAAGGCTTCATCTTGGGACCGCTTCTTCTCTGCTTATTCATAAATGACTTGCCAAGCTCAGTCAAATACATGTTTACTCACTTGTATGCTGATGATGCTCAACTCTTTAAGTTTTTTGCAGCTGAAGATGTGAGTCTATTATTCGAACGAGTAAATCTTGACTTTAGAACTGAATGCGAAAAATTCGAAAGCGATCGTCATTGGTGTCGTGGAGGACACGACTTTCGGTCCATCCGTCAGAATGTCTCGGGTCGAAATTGTATATTCGAAATCAGTGAAAAACCTGGGTCTATTGATGAATGACAAGTTGAATGATCATGTCGTTAAATTTTCGCAAACAATATTCGTTGGACTTAGAATTCGAAATCTACACCGCTCAGGACTCGACGTATATTAGCGAATGCTTTTCTTTTACCGCACATCGGTTATTGCAGCCCAGTATTTTATTATGGACTGGATGCGGGATCCATGAATGTGCTTATCCGGTCAGTGAAATCGATTGTTCGGTATGTGTACGGACACAAACGACTCGACAGTACCAGTTTTCTTGGATGCTCGCTCGATACGTTTCTACGAGTAAGGGCAATGACGTTCCTATATATAAGCTTGATTGCTCTGGTCAACCGAACTACCACAGTGATCTGCTGATACGTTGTCATTTTTCCCGTTCGATGCAAATGGTAGCCATACGGTGCAACTTAGAAATGGGTAAAAGGTCGCTGTTTGTTCGTGGTCTTAGCGACTGGAATCTGATACCATAGTGAGGATGAGGATGATCAGTTCGGTCATTCTGTTAAATCAGTGAACAGAACTTTATACCATTCGAAGTGATCCGACGATGTTCTTTACTTTTGTGAATTGCTTTTGTTAACTAATTTAGAGTCTTTAAGTCTTTATTTTGTAGTGTAACCTGGTCCTTCGTGAATGTCTTTGTCATGTGACCTTGTCATGACTAAAATAAATTTAAATAAATTTGAATTGAAGTATAACCGTTGATCCCATCAACGCAAAATTGACACCATGAAGCATTTGACTGATAAAGTGGTGTTTGCAATTTCGATTTCTTAAAAATTTCATGTTTCTCTTTTCAAAACTCTTCGGGTCAACAACAACGATTACATAATTTTTGAATATAAAAACTATATTACGATGACCTCACGTATGTACGTCCAGAAAGTGTGATATAAATGACATAAATATACATAACTGCGTCTTTTCGCAATGATATCAGTCGCTTTGAAAAAAACAAACCTGAATTTGTGCTAAATTCAATTTTGCAGATAACCTTCCCACATTCAACAGATTCTTCTCAGACGTTAGTTCATGTTCTCGTATAAAGGAACAATCATTTTCTGCCCTACTAACATTCAACGGTTCTACCACTGAAGATACAGTCGTTCTAATTCAACAGTTCGTACTGCTAATACATCAAAGTGCCATTTTGATATGCATAAATATAAAACTTTGTTCATACTCATTGCATTGAGCTACGTAGCACATTCGCAGAACAAAAGGAACGATGTTCTCTTTCAAAATATAGCAACGTACCGTGAGTTTTGTTTTAATTATTTATTTTAAATCATTTCTATTGACTTTCTGTTGTGTTAAATTCAAGGAGTGGGATCCATCGAAAAGGTGCTCTGGGTGCCTCGTCACTTCAAAGCCCAATGGTATCAAGCCCGAGCGTTGTGCCAGGCACATGGCTTTGATATTCTTACCATTGGAACGTTGGATGAATTCACAAACGTAACCGAAGCTTGTAAACAAAATATCGAATTGTTCGGTCAGTACGTTCATATTGGTGGTGCATCAACTGTTGCTAAATCACCGAACGAATGGTACTGGATCACTAACAATGAAAAAATCTCCTATGACGCGCCATGGGGAGTCGGACAACCTGACAACAACAATGAATTTTGCTTGGCACTGAGTACAGACAACGAATTTAAATTCCATGATATTGCGTGCCAAGGTGACTGGGAGGAAAAGTTTATATGTCAAAGAATTCGTTGCTATGGTTTAAGTGATTTCGAGAAATATTGTAAACATCAAAGATATTGAATACAGAGATTTGGTCATTTCGAATATCGTAAGAATTTCAATAGCAAAAAAACCCTTACTTAGAGACAGCATTTCATATGACCTTGCATTTGATGACCACAATGGCTCGGGAAAAAATAAGAAACTGCTACTCGAGCGAATGGTTGCAGTCTCTTCGCTCTGATCGCAAGGACTGTCATCGATTCGTTTGTTCTGTTGTGAATATGTGCGGTGACATTTTGACTGCGTTGTACTATATTTCATTGGTCTTAATAACTATTTTGCCACATTGTAAAAGCGCATTGAGAAGATAACGTCGTTGGTCGTGGTCGATAACAGACTGATTACTGGAGCTGTTATATTTATTAGGAAATGTAAGTATAAATACGGACCATAAAATAAAATGACACGGACTCAGGTCATGTGTAAAAACACATATTGTGTGCCTTTAAGCACTTGTGTTTTCCTGTATTCGTTTCGCCGCCTAAGACCTAAAATCACAGGTTGAACTGCCGAATTGCAAGATTTTGCTCATTATTACTGAGTTGTTCCAATAATTCTGATGTTCTGCTATATAATAATCATCACCATTCCATGCATATGTTTGAGCTGTCATACGAGTGAAGATTATTTCACTGATACCTTCGATACGTTCGACACCAAGAGCATTCTGATCATGAAACAACGACCGTAATCTTTTACACCGAAATTAACTTTTTGATCATACGATAGTTGATGTGGAAAAACCAACCTAAATTTGTGGTAAATAAGAAAACTCGGGTTCAATCCCGGTGAGGGACAAATTCTGCTAATTCTTTTTTCAATGTATTGTACAAAAGTAACGTTCCTAGGCGCACGCAAGCTTCATAATCTGGGTGGTTGAGGTGTTTGGTGCTCTCAACGAACCGTACACAGAAGAACTCTTTCCCAATAAATTCGTGTACTGTGCTCGTTTGTAAATGTCATTCAGTCAGGGGGGCGAAAGCCAATGAAAGTGTAGGACACTTTCATTGGCGAAAGCCTGTTGACGGTGTTGTGTTGTTATTTTAAATCAAATAAAGTTAGTGACAAACGCAGTGGTTCCATTTTGCGATTACGATTTTTTTGTAAGTTCGTTCTTTTTCAGTAATTTTATGTTTCGGGCGCATTTTGAGTTTTTTCTTTGTGATTTTTCAAAGTTCTTTTACTCCATGTTTAATCTTTGGGCAATAATAATCACTAGACACACAAAAATTCTAAGTGACCGACTTTCTAAAAACCGTCAAAAACATGTAATGACAACAATTCCGAACAGTTTGTTATGGTAAGACAACCAATAAATTATTATCAAACACTTTTATCGTCTCGAGTGAGCTGACGCATAAAGAAGCTGCACATACGAATAACAAACTGAAAAACTTTTTTGGTTTTCTTGAACTTAAGGTCTGTTTTCAATTTCGCGCCTCCTAATGTAACCTTCTAGTAAGGCTATACATTTAATGTCAACGAAACATGGTAAACATAGCCATACAATTTGAAACCTGTCAAATGTGTAGGTTAAAAAAAGTTGGAAATGAAAGTAGTGCTCGGTCTTAAAAACTCGACATTGTAGCTCTTGTTTTGATATGCAATTATGAGAATCGATGTGCAAAATGAGTTCAAAGTACGGCACTGTGGATGTTTCTCTAGGAATCTTTCTTTAACCACCCAATTATCGAAAAATTCCATGAACTTGCAAATTAAACTTTTGTGCTTTTCAATCCTGATTTCTTAATTAAACAAATTATTAATTGCTCTGGGGTCATTAATCCTTGAAAATTAACGAATATTTTAATGGTTCACAGTGTTCTGATAATGTGTATTCGAGATTCAAGCCAAAAAAAATTCACATCAATGCACTTAATGCATTTCAAAAATTATTCCATAAATCGATAAAGGATGAAATTTTGTTTATAGTGTTTTGCTTGACGATTTTTCGCTTTATTAAGTCAGTAAGGGATCATCCATAAATCCCGTTCTCTTTGAATGGGGAAAGGACATACGATGAAAGTGTGACTTACGTGTTACAAGGTTTTCAATACACGTGCGGACACGGACAGGGGAGGAAGGCGATCTGAGACATCGGTAAAAAGTGAGGACGGAATTAATTGATGGTCCAACTGACTTAATAAAACCGAAAGAATCGTCAAACAAAACATGCGTTCGATGTGATTTACCTAATTTTCTTCACTCAGGAGGCCATGAAAATAATGAGTTTTGTGGACGATTGGTCGAATGACATTTCTAGTGAGAAAAGTGCTGCACTTTCTCTCCCAATGGAAGAAAATAAAAGTTTTCTTATTTGAACTGTTGCTTTGGCTATGAAAATTGTATGATGTTTTCGTTTCGTGTTGTTGAATTTGTAATTCAAACCATGATAAACGTTGTGTTTACCTCTGAAAGAAAAACTTTTAGATCTTTTGCTTCATTTGTTTAATCACGTATCGTCACGTCATGACGTGACGCGTCACAACATTTGAAATGTTTACATTATATTGATACGTACAGGCTGTAGACTACAGCCCGAGAAAATTACCTTTTTGGTCGGGATACCACACACCGAGTCAACATTTTAATATTCCACACAAACCAGACCTGTGGGGGACAGTGCGAACCGTATAAGAGAGAATAGAGAGAGAGAGAGCAAAATATTTCTGCATAAAAAAGGCAATGAATTTTGCTTAATCTGAATGTTACATAATTGATACAGAAATACCTACCAAGATTAGCATGATCGAAAAATTCTTTTCAGAAAGATTTTTTTTTGCTTCTTTAATTACCTTAGATTTATCACTTCGCGGGTCAAATTTGCAATAAATACAATATCAACAGAGATGATAGGTCTGGTAACGTAGAAATACCCCGGACTACTTCGATAAAAGGTAGTTTAGCATTTTGTTAGTGTTTTTTAATCGATATGACGACAAATAAATTAAAGTTTCTATAGGCGTACAGTATCGAAATAGCCAGATAGATTACACTCAAATGGGTGTAGAAGAAGTAGTAAAAAGGAGAAAAAAGTGGATGCGTCACATCTTAATTAATGATTATGTAATCGAGTCAAGAAGAAACTGAAAATGCAGTCGTCGACTAATTGACTATAATATTGTCGATTAAAATCAGTTTCATCATTTTTATTGATTGAAAAATTCAATAAAGCTAAGAAATTGGGGGACGGTGGCGCTCTCTAGAAATGATACATTAGGAACTCCTTGTTCACTTCTTTCCTATAGTATAGGTTCCTGGTTGAAGATCCAATTGAATTGTTGGTCAATCACTTGGTGATCACATTAAATTTTTTCCGATCTGTTTTTCCGCTCCCTTTTTTTTGTTGGAAGCCTCTCATAACTCTAATCATATTAATGATCTGAATGATTACCCTAAAATTTACATTGAAAACATCAACTACTTCAGCCTCTAAGTTACTATCATTAACGTGGTGAGCAACTTTGTTTTGTAAATTTTGTAAAGGTAGGACACAAATGTTGCAACATACTTAAAAAAAACTCAAGTCTGGAAGACTTATAAGACTTAAGTTTTCACAAGCTTTAAAATTTCTGAAACGGAAAATTCTTGGAGTTGAGATTTGTCTGATTGAGCTCAGCTTATAGTTGTGATTCTCGATAAGACCAGCGAAAGGGGTCGTACACTAATGACGTCACGTTATTTTATTGAATTTTCATCCCCTCTCCTCTCGTAAGGCGTGACTTAATTTGTGTACGATCTCAAAATTAGATGTAAGAGGAGATTATTTTCAAAACGTACTAAATCCAGTCATTTTCTTATAATTCGCTTAACCTTCTCACTTCAATTTATTTTTAGTAACTACAGCCTGTTCGCAATTTCCATCCTTTTCATATTTTGAGGCTTGGTCTACTTCTAATACTTCTATTATGAGTTTAATATGCGAACAGGCTGTAGTTACATATAATAAATTGAAGTGAGAATGTTTAGCGAATTATAAGAAAATGAATGGATTTAGTACGTTTTGAAAATAAGCTCCTCAGAGCTCTGCGGATTGATAACATTGTAGACTCAGAACTTCCACAACCATCCAATTATGGTATTTATGGTCATATCGATGACAGGACAACGCTGAGATCTTGTATTGTGTATAACGTATTTGTTAGAATTAACGTCTAATTTATGTCGTAAAATGTACTAGTAGAATCGCAACCCTGCAATCAGGGATATTTTTGTTTGTCGGTCCACTTATTGTGGTCACATTGAATTGATGTTTCACTTCGTTTTTAGCTTTGTTAACCAACGCACGAAAAATAATTAGAACGAATAAATGTTAACGAATTAGAAGCGAGAGTGTTTCAAGTTATATCGAAGGCCAAAGACAACAGTATTGTGTGTACCATTAAATAAGTAAAAGAATGTTGTCTGTATTAGAATTCACATCGTCAACTGAATTCCAGCTGATCCACTCATACAAACAAGACTTCTCCACTTGCCTGCACAAATGAATATATAAATTTGATAACTACACCACTATCCGTAGGTTACTATTTCTATATTGGTCTTAGAGCTTATATTTATCAAAGTCGACAATTTGAAGATCTAAGAGAAATATTGAAACAAACTCTTCGGTAGTCATCTGTCACCGACAACGATGATAAAAATATGCGATGAAACCCGGCCACATTTCCCTAATATATAACCAAACGTACGTTAAACAGTTGAAGTAGATGATTTTGTATCGAATTTTAAACATTGAACAAAGAAGTGAAAGATTAGTTCTGATGATTTGTTTGCCATTTCTAAAATGGTAAATTTGAACTCAAAAAGTGCCATTGACACTTTGACTCTGTCTGAATATTATTTTTGTAATTAATTTCCTTAAAAATCTGACCTTATGACACCGCACATGGACAATCTATTCTCTGGCTGAGTACCATGATTATTGAATAATTTATCGCCAAACTTGTTCGCAAGAATTAGACTTTTCAGTCAAATTTCGAACTTTTTCTTTACAAATTCGAAAATGTTTGATACTCGAGAAGTCAGAAATTTACATTTTTGCAAATGAAGAAATTCTGCGTTCATGCCATGAAGTTCATGACTTCTCATTATTAATTCAACATTTGTCCGTTTTTTGGTCAGTTTATATGCAGATTGTATAATCGCAGATGTGTACAAAAAAAGTAAGGGGGACCCGTACGAGCAGTGTACGACACATATAGATAGGTATTTATGACGACTTTAATTTACGGCGATAAACATAAACTAAACGTCAACAATTCCTTTGCAAGCTTTTCGATGAAACTTTTGTCGAACTCAAAATTGAGGTTAAATCGTCCATGGTGGATTAAATTTGACATTTCGAAATGTCCTTGGTGACATAAGAAAATGTCGCCATTTTGAGCTCAAGTGTTTTTACTCATTTAAACTTGTTTATAAATGAGATTTCCTACGTGACTTTCGAAATTGATGGCGTAGTGGCTAACTCGTCTGCTTTCCATCTCGACCGCGTCAGAAAAAAATCGATTGTCGGACGTGAACACAGACTACAGCAGTGAACACTTTCGGTAATGAAAAGATCGCGAAGTAGAACCACAACCAGTGAAAACAAGTAAAATACAACGATATAGCCCCTAACCTTCAAATAGTTGTTCAGGCAGATGGTTTTTGTTTGATGAGTTGAAATTGACTTATTCAATGATGCAGTGTTGCCTTGTATAGACACCTAGATATATGCCGTGCACTCTCGTAAGGGTCTCCCTTATGTTTTATTGTTGATCGATCTGACATCTAGGGGTGACGACAAAAGGTTTGCCCTTCCTAATGGTATTCGAATTTGCCGTGTTACATACGTAAGAGTCAAAGCATAGGACCCTCGTTCTTCGTACTTCTACCAATCATTCGGTTCGTGATTGCTTTTCATCGATTTTTATTATTTGAATTCCAGTAACGTATCAAATAGAAAACTAAATAAAACAAAATGACAAATTCATTTAAAAATCAAGGAACACATATACGTTCAGTGTATCAATATCGTTTTGTCAATATACAAATAGTCATCGAGTCTCATGAGTATCTTTGCTAAATTTTATAGATATTCAAATTGGGTAGGTAAGGCAGGCAGAGGTCAAGGTTAATAAGAAACTAAGAAGAAAATAAAATTAACAAAAAAACTACAGCTATCACAATAATTTGCTTAAAATTATCTTTGAATAACTTAAAATTTACGAAGAAGAAGAAGAACAAAAAAAAACTTTAAAATAATAAAACTCCAACAACAACATAAAAAAAGAAGGTTTGTTCTCACCGATACAAGTTTTTTTTTCTTATTGAAAAAAAGATAATATTTCGCCTATCCGCACCAAAATTTTCCTAACTTTTAGAAATTTTTTTTCTTCTTCTTTTTCGCATATTTATTTAGCAACGCAAATGCAAAATGTCAATAAAATAAAAATATAAAAATAAAATGAAAAAGAAAAAAAATATTTAAAAATGCTGAAGAGAAGATGAGACAAATTTTGGAATATTCATTCAATTCAAGAATATATTCTGATTATATGTATAGATGAATGGCAAAAGTATTTATTTTTATAATAATGTCGAATGGAAGCAGGCAGGCAGACATCGAAATGTTTGTGTGCCTAGTTTCTACATACATACACATATAGGTCTCTTCGAAAAAATTCATCAATGATTTCTCGCTCGTGAAGATCTATGGGAAGAAGATGTTTGTTTGTTTGATTTTTGCTGAAGATAATATTTTAACCGCAAATAGATATAAATTATTAAAACGACGAAACCTGTTTAATTATTATGTATTTGTAATCAAATTATCATCGGAGAGACGAATTCGAATTATAATCATTTCGTTTGAGATATTGTTCAATTTTTTCCAAGCGTCATTTTCGTACACTAAACTCGTATGAATGGAATTGTCGATTTGTGACTGTATCGATTTTATAAATTTCTTTGTTCGAAGTAAGACTGTGTCTTTCTCTTCAGGGCCGGCTTAGCATTCCCAGCGACCTGGGCTTCGCGCTTAGAACGCCCCATGCGAGGCTCAATAATTCAATGAAAAGTTTCCTAGTCACTCCTGGTATTGAAACTCTTGCTTGGGAGAATAATTTTGCCATCCATAAGTTTACTTGCATGAAAAATTGATGAGTAAAATTAAAATGTTTTTCTCGATTACAGGCATTCAATTTAAACTAATGTGTGTCTTCTGTGTATTCAGTTTATCCTCCTTTCGACTCTATCGGTAGCTTTTAACGTTTTAGTACGTTTTCTATCCCAACAGCAAAAACTTCATCCCA
>JANTFA010152929.1:0-10995 GCA_026413405.1 Phytosciara flavipes
TACTGGCATAGCCAGCATAGGAATTGCATACCAAATAGCTTCTTGAGTACTCAAACCCCCAGCATGAGTGATGAATAATTTGGTGTTATTGTGACCTGAACGAGTAAATAATTAGTGTAAGTGAGACTTCGGTCAGTGTCTCTTTGCATACCCAGGATGTCGTTTTGCGGAATCCATTTTTTGATGAAAACATTTTTTGGCACTTCGATGGGTAATGTATCAGCCTCAAATTTCCATAGGAAGGTGTACTCAGGGAAATTGGCGAAAGCTTTCAATATATGGGTGATGCGAGTGTCGCCTAAATCTGTACTTTTTACGTTGGTTCCAAGCGAGAATAGAATTAGCCCGTTGCTTGCCTGATCAGCGATGGATTTAATCTCCTAAAACGAACATCGAAAATGAGAAAGAATTGTCATAGCGTTTGGATTGACACTCATACTCCAGTCAAGTCTTTCGGTTTTTCGATTTGTAGACCTCCAACAGGAATAACATTGGGAGGTAATTGTCTGATTCCTTTATGAAGGGAAGACGCGATGGTTACAAAATTTGTTTCAGGATCTTCGATTCATACCATTCACCGCAGCATCGTAGTTGAATATTGTAATTATGCTTCGCTCTGCAAGCTCTAGTAATGGTGGTAGATTTTCAAACGAGGATGATACCAACTCATCCATCTTTGGGAATATTACGTATGTGTAATACAGGTAGTCAATCGTGTGCAGCAACATGTTCTCAACTCGTGAGAAAAATGTTGGCTCCAATTGGTTCAATGCCACATAAGGGTAAAAGGATGGAGTTACTGTGGTTTTTGTCACGTAAGAAATGAAGTTGTATTCCGGATAGGCTGTCATGAAAATCAACGGTGGATAACTGAACCTCTGCAGGAACGACAGCAAACATATTCCAGCCGGAAAATCGTGTATCACCAGATCGAACTTAGCAAAATTTAAAAATTTATCAGATTGATGTGGAATCGAAAAGAAATTCCGCGTCTAACCTTGAAATCATTTGGATAATTTTTGAGTGTTTGCCATCCATCCGATTTAACGAAACCTGTACATGAATTCAAAGTCCAATCGGATAGAAATAGAAACTGGAGGAACGGATTAATCGTCCCAATTTCGAAGAAATCTACTCCACTTTCTTCCATGGGTTTGTAGATCTCGTCATAGACTTTTTCCATGAAAATGTAATGAAGATTCTCTGATGATTTTTCAGCTACGGGAGTTACCACCGTTACATTATGGCCAGCTGCTACCAATCCGGTGGTTACTTTTTTGAACCTTCAGTTAGCGAACAAAGACACTGTGTAATTACTGATGAGAATCTACCGTCTTACGCGAGGGGGAAACCATTTGTCAAAATTTGTCCCGTCAATTCCATTTGTCACATCAATTGTTTTATATGAACAAGGTGTCCCAATATTTGAAATAAGTGGTTACCCCCTCGGTCTTACGTCTTACGTCGGTATTATATGCCAGATGTAAGATATGCTTACCAAAGTAAATGACTCGGTGATAGAAGTTCCTCTAGAACCAAAATATTTGCACTTTGACACTGATGATAAGTAAATATCAAAAGTAGAGCCGTGGCTACGATTTTAATGCGCATCTTTGGGAGTAATTTTGTTAAAATCCTAATCTCTATCAGAGAGTTTGTAATAATCCAAAATGTGTAGCAGCTACATCCAACGATTGATAAGAACTATCACAAGAGACTAACTATTCAGCACAATGAAATGTACGAATTTGTAAAAAGTGATTTTGTAGGCCAGGAATATTAACTTATATTTTTGCGAAGCGGGTAAATTTGAGAGTCAATTTAATAATGACATTGTCAATTCATTAGCCGCAGGCGAGTTGGCAATATTTACACCACTTATTTTGTACAAATTGGCAAATCCGAATCAATTCAGTGTTCCGAAAACTAGTGGGGAAAACATTTGGAACTAATGTGACACCATGTCGACACCAAAATTAACATCATGCTGACATCGAAATGGAAAGTTGATGGTTGAAACCATGATCTACACAATTCTAATTCCTTTCGTTTTGAAAATGCTTTTATCAAAGGAAGTAATAGACCCGATAAAAACACTTGCCGTCTGAGACGGATTACAGTGAAAAAAAACTTGGCACCTTATGGTGAGAAACTATTTTGACTGGTGAGGATTTGGCTAATTTGAGTGAACATGGACTTACTATTGATTCTGATTCAGTTTTGATTTTTTCACTTATGTTTTTCTGCATGAAGTTCTTTGCAATTGTACCATTTATATTCGCTTCTGATTCTGTATCGACTGACTTGTTATTGGACCTTGGCCTGTTAGTTGGTCGCGAAACGATGAAAAATAAATAAAATTAATGATAAGTTGGATCAACCTGTTTCACTAGTTCATAGAGTAACTGCCCCACCTGAATTCAAAATCAAAGCGCCTTAGGGCTCACCCAATAATGACGTCCTCATGGTATGGTTCAAGAATATGAGGCAATAGTATAGAGGAAATTAAATATGTAGATGGGGGGGAGAGTGGTTGGTACAAAAATCTAGAAAATCATGTGTACGTCATTATTACACGAGCCGTTAACAAGAAAACAGCGCTGATTTTTCTGATTTTCTTAATAAAATGTTTTTTGAAAACATTCCTGAACTAACAAATTAGCAGTGTCTACCTATCATCCTGGTATCATTACGAATTAAATCGTCTTACGATAACAATATCAATACCACGACGTAATTATACGGCTTTTTTCCGAGCATGTTATTACTGAAACGAGACATTTTTTTACCATGGTGATGATCATGTGTATGAATTTTCGTGCAATCTCCACTCAAATGCGTTGTGAATATATTGTTCACGATACGTGGCGATGACTATGACATTTCATGTGAGGAAAGTATAATTTTCTCACCTGAAATTTAACGATACGTCAACAAATGGAGAAAATAAGGCCGTTCCCAAAGCGAAAATGGGGGTGTCGCTTTCAAGCCTTGCGAATTTGGCTTACACCCCAGACGTATCGACTTTCGTTTATTAACCCCCATTCGGCTTATTTGGAGTAATAGTGATGTTTAGCTTCAGAATTAACGACAAAATCACAGGAATTTGACTATCTCATAAAGCGCCCACGCTCCCAAAATGTTTTATTCGTTAAAACGTGTCTGATGTTACCTACCATCTTCATTTAAACTTACCAAGACTAAGATTCGACTTCCAGTTAACCTGAAACCTGACTCGAAAAATTTGGAAAAATCAGGTTCAGATCAGGTATTTTGATAGAATTACCTGAGCTGATACTGAATTTTCAGGTCAAGCTCAAATTTATCGCGGTCGACCATGTTCAACCTGTTCTGAGCTTTACTTTGGACTTTAATTCTACACATTTGGAAACTTGTGGATCGAATATCATTTTTACGCAATTTGCATGCATTTTCCACTAACTGTGTTATCGTATACCTACCTTTACTTCGTACACTTTCCAATACTCACTACTTGATTGTTTTGCGAGAGCGAGAGTTCGATTCTCAACCGATACAGAAAAAAACCGATTTCCAGTTGTGGACGCAAACCACAAATGGTTAAATTGGTTCTTTTGTGAGGAGTTTAAGTTTAGAATTGTCACACGGTTTACCGGCCAAGACATTGTTGGGAGACGCCGAGATGGAACCTAATTCTGTTTTTGCTACTGATTTTAGAACCAAAAAAGTAAATTCGTCATCAAACGTGGAAATGTTAGAAAATGTGATTCTCCCGTGACTAACGAACTTGGCACTAAAATATCTCGAAATCTATGAAGCTTTTCTTGGAGCATTTTTGACTCATTCAAAAGAAGATCACAATTTGTATACCAGCTAAGGTTCTATCATGAAGGTTGCTCTTTGTTTCGCAAATTTTCACATTTATGCGAAAACTTATTTTAAAATCTAAAAAGCCCTAACTGGAATCATCAGAGGTTCTCTACAACGGACTTAAAGCAACGGACTAAAAGCAACGGACCAAAAGCAACAGACTAAAAGCAACGGACTAACAGCAACAATAGGGCTCACCCTCAGCGCGAGGCTATTAGACTAGCAAACAGAAAATCTTTAGCAAATTGATACAAAAGACCAAATGGCGTCTTATGGTGTCATTTTCAAATTTGTTGATGGACAAACGTTGAGAAACAAAACCGAATTGAGTCAAATATATTTCGATTGTTGTAGTCCGAACGTTTTGTCTTTTTACAGAACGTTTGGAATTTCAAAGCTAAACAAATCGGATTTGCGAATAGCAGATTAGGTTGACTAATAGCAGATAACTGTGAATACCAACGGCCGTTGTTTTGAAGCAAATTTGTTGCATTTTTCATGCACAATGTTGTGCACTAATCAGCCTAAATACACACTACACACTTCCAATGGTAACAGTCGATTTTTTGACTGAAATTGTCAAAACATGCAGGTGGTCCCTCGTTGATAGCATCTAAAGAACACATCCTGGAGTAAAGTGATATGTGGACGAGTTGTTGATTTTGGTACGAGGAACAAATCATCTAACCATGGAAGCGCTCTACGACCACAAGTTTCGAAGATATGAGATGGTCCTTTGTGATGAAATTTCTCTGCAAAGGACCACTTCATATCTTTGAAACTTGTGGTCGTAGAGCGCTTCCATGTTCAGATGATTTGTTGAATCACTATTAATAGCTTCATAAGCTTCATATGATATTTACAAGTGTCATTGATAATGTTGGGTTAGAAGTATGACGTGCGATTACGTCATTGATGGACTGAATACAGCATATTGTTTAGCTGTATTCAGTCCATCAATGAAGCAATCGTACGGTATTGTTTTGTCTATAAATGGTCATTTTCACTAAGCCGAAACCGTCCTTAGTTTTTGTGGTGTTGACTTAACGAAAATAGGGTTTCCAATCAATTTCCGGACGGAAAGTGACTTCTGAAATTGTTGAATGCTTCGTTTGGCACGATGGAAATTTTCCTCTGAAACATTTTATTTAGTTGCGTTCAGACATTCAAGATTTTGAGATTGGTTTTTTCTGTTGACTGCGAACTTTACACCGATTCAACCATAGCTGCCACATTACCACTGTTAAATGTGGCAGCTATGATTGAATCGGTGGAAGGTCCGCTGTAGTTCCTTCACCACTGTCGCTGAAAATAATATTTGTCTTCTTTATACTTCAACATTTTGTAAAAAATATCAACATTAGCATTGAGTAGACCATGGAATGTGAAACAATGCAAGCTGAACATCTTTCCGATGATTAATTCGTGAGACCGACAGTGAGGCTGACACTTTGACAAAATTATGTTGGTCAAGGTCAGCCGTTGACCTTTTCGGTACACACCGCAAAACATTTGCTCTGAGTTCATTAAATACAGCTGCTGTCAGCTTGACTTTTTGGAATGTTTTTTTCAAAAAATCGAAAATTTAAAGGTCTCATAAAACACTTCACAAAATTCTGTACGTGGAGCATTTTTCACTAATAAATCACCTAAAACCTTCTTTGCGTCACAGTATTTTCGTTCAAATGACATAAGTAACAACCACGGCAACCACGAGAGCACTGACAGCAAAATCATCATTTTATCAAATAATGAACCGTCATGAATTTATGGCGGGCTATTTCAATATTTGACTCATTTTGGATTTATTTAGGAAATAGTTTCGGCTGGATCATGTATTCTAGGAAGTGGTTTCAAGCCTTAACACGATACTTACAGAAAAATAGTGCAACGACCATTAGTAGTAGTTAGTATAGTAACTATAATATAGTAGTGCAAGATCATGCTAGTCTAGTCCAGTGAACGTGGCGATACCCTCTAATATACGTCCACTGGTCTAGTCCAAGGCTATGCACTAAGGAGGTTATGTCATCCGCCATTTTTTCAGGTAAATGGTGTCACACCTCTCCCATACAAAAAAAAAAACTCACCACAGTTAAGTTTGTATGGCGTGGTGAAGTTTTTGCATGAAAAGTGGTGTGGCAGGCGATTACCTGTTTGGCAAGACCTCGTATGTTTATAGCCTTGTTCTAGTCGACTATTTCACTCTAATCCGCTTTTTTTGAGGAGGCTGTGTTTTACATGCCTTTTGTATGTACGGATAAAATTAGAATTAGCTAACATTTCGCTCAAGGCAGAAAACTTTATGTAGAAAATTTCTGAGTACCTAGTCTTCGTATTCTTATGCTAAGAAATGTTACCGTTTCGACTATTCATAATCTAAGGCACATAGATTTCTCCTTAGGGAGAGTCAAGTAAACGTGAAGGCCCCAACAAGGGCCCCGTGAAGGGTCAATTTTGACCTTTTTGAGAGATGATGGGGAGGAAGCTCTCTAAAAATCATTAAAATAGCGTGACATCATTTATGAACGGCCCCTAACACTAAATGTAACCAACATTAGTGAGGAGCTTGAGGTCCATATGCCAGGTCTTTGAATATACGACGCAGATTACAACGCGATCATGTCTCCTACCCGTGCTCACGTTATCAGCATCTGCACATAAATTCAAATTGGGACAAAGAACCATGGCACGGAGTATGCTTGGAATTAAGATAACATACAAAATGACAAATCGAACGACATCAAACCAAAGTCGTTAATTTTAGATCTTAAAGCTGAAAACCACCTACAACAGCAGACCACCAGAAAGGTGGACAGGCAAATGAAATCAAGACAATAGTAGGTAGAAATTGGAAACTAGTGGCAGAGTTCGTGCGAAATGGAAGGAAATTAGGAAAACCTTCCACCTATTGCAATTGAAATTTGTGGAACATATGCCGTTCATGAATTACGGAACGCAAGAGAGGTATGGTGTCTAGAGGTTGTGTTACCATTCAAGTGTCTTAAAAAGAGACACTTTAGCGTCACGTCCACACGACTTTTAATTGAAATTTAAAGTGGAGAACTCATAATGAAACTAAAATTCAAAGTTAAATGCGCAGTCATACTTAGATCAGAAAACGGTTCGTGCTCATCCGTTTTTTTAACCTTTCGCTTAATTGAAAGATTTGTGGTGCAATAGACTCTTTAAGCGGATAAGTAGTAAGTTCCATAGATTTGGTTCAATTCAATTGGTCGTGATCATCGTTATCAATGTTACACAATGACGTGCATGCTTCATGTAATGTAACATTGATGTGGAATATGGTCCATATTAAATGGAACATGTGGAATATGGAACATGTGGAATGGATTGAATTATGAGTATCAACAGTGGAAATTTGTAATTCCAGAACTGTATACACAACAAAATGCAGGCTCCAGTCCAAAGTGAAATTCATTTTTATTCAATGAAAAACGTCACGACTTCTTCAATTCTTCGATACACATAACCAATTCTTCCGCAATTCAAAATAGTCCCTTTGAAATGTGCAACTTTGACTGTCTTCAAACGGTATATGCCAGCCACCCTCATCCACTTGCTGTACATTCATATCGAAATCAATTCGATCTTCAAATTTTACGTTTCCATAATCATCGACATATTTGACCATGCATTGATGTTGCTGTTGCCATCGTCGGAAAACTGTTTTCATTTTGTCGTTCATTTTGAAGGCATGATCTCGTATTAGGTCACATGTTACAAAATCTGTGTTGGGACCGCTTTTCAGTGCCGAGTATAGGAAAAATGGATCGTCCTGTGATCTGTGAAGAATGAATTTGTTGTTTGGGTTAAAAACCTTCGTACACCAGGCATCTATCAGAAATTTACGTACAGATTTTCGGTTAGAAATAAATTCGCGTTGGCACGAATGTAATTCATTTGAGCTTTTGGCCAACGTTTCATATGCTCCCGTCCAATGACAAGAACCGTCTTTTTTCGGTCCACAAAATGTTTGACAACATTGGCAAGCTGAAAGAAATTGGTTTTGATTTATCAATAGGCTTGCGTTCGCCTTTCACTTCTTCCTATCTTACAAGTGTCGCTAATAATGTTGGGTTAGAATGGCTTAAACGATATGCGGTATTCAGTCCGTCAATGACGCAATCGTACGGCATGGTTCTGTCGATAAATGCTTTGAAGGACTCTAGTTCTCGTGGTGTTGACTTAACGAAAATGTTGTTTCCAATAAAAGCCCGGTCCAGAAAGTGGCTTCTCAGATTGTTGAATTCTTCGTCTGTGATGTCGGCACGACGAAGACGCTTACGACACGATCGACATTTTCCTCTGAAACATTTTATTGAGTTGCATTCAGACACTCAAGATTTTGAGAAAAAGTTTTGTTTTTTACTGTTTGCTAACAGCGGTAATGTGGCAGCTATAGTTGAATCGGTGAAAAACTCGTTGCAGTTCATTCACCACTGTCGTTGAAACCAATATTTGATTGTCTCCAATATAAGTCAATAATTTATTGATATTTTCTGTGAACGAACTTTCATTCTTCTCACAATGTCCGATGAACGCTGTGAACACAGCGCTGTCAATTTCTCCACAGTCCGTAGACATGGCATTAAGTAGACTCCATGCAAGCTGATCATCTTGCTCTTGAAGGGCTCGCTGTACAATCACACTGTATGCAATCATTGGTGGTTGTGAATAGACTTTGATTGAATCTAAAACGTCTAAAGATTTACGCCAATCGGCAGTTAACACTAGACCCTGGATGACTGCTGCACCCAATTTAGAGTCGAAAACGGTATAATTTCCAAGGAAATGCTGATTTCTACAAAAAGTGAACATCAAATTGATTTGGTAATTATGAAACATTGTGGGTTACAGCACTGACATGTTAATGATGTCCTGTTGATCCTCAGCAGTTAGCTCAGTTCCATGTTTGCTAGCTCTGTAATAGAGTTTGAGTAGGTTCGTCAAAGTACCCATTTCCAGTTCCTGGCCAGACTGTTTCAAATAATTTACGTATGACTTTCCATTGTTTAACTCATGAGGACGACAATTCGCCAAAATAATTTGGTCGACGTTAATCGCTGACCTTTTTGGCACACACTGCAGAACTTTCTCTCTTAGTTCATGACAATCATCTGGTGTTAGCTTGACTTTTTCGTCGAGTGTTTGTCGAATTAAAGGGTGCGAATCTTCCATAAATGTTTTTCTTGAATAGCGAACATTTAAAGGTCTCATAAAACACTTCACAAAATTGTTTACTTGGAGCATTTTCACTATTGAGGAAAGACGGAACCTTCTTCGTGTTACAATGTTTTCGTAATTTCATTCAAGTTATGTCATTAAGCCTTCACTGACAGTAAAATGGATGTCATCAGTGATAATAAAGCAGATTTTTATGTACGCCAGTCATGAAATTGTGGCGGGTTATTTCAATATTTGGTGACTTATTGGATTTTTTAAAATGGACGAAATCGTAGCGATTTGAACGCTCTCACTTTTTGTGTATGGAAATGTCAAAATCCGATCGAAAAATTTGAAATTATTCTGGCCAGGCATGAGCGCCGAAAAGAAATTTCTCGGCGGCGGCTAAAATGTCGGCTCGGCTGAGGATAATATTTTTAAGTTTTTTTATTTTCATTAAAAAAAGAATTTCATCCTTGTAAGTGCAGTGTGAAGAGGACATGTATAATGTTTAAGTGTAAGTTTAATAAGTGTGACGCTACTAGTACCAGAGTGGCTCGAAAAAGCCCTTCGGAGGCTCCATACAACTCAATTGCAGGCTCACAAATAAACTATTTTCATACAAAAATCGAAAAGACCCATCGGGAATCCCCGAATTCCCCATATGACCAGTCCAGGCCTCTACTTTACTCGATTCCAGTGAAATTGATTCATTTGACAAGTTTTCGAGCTGTAATAATTTTTTAATAAGAAAAATCAAGAATGTAATAAGTGTGGAGCAAGAAATCGCTTCCGCAAAATTTGTTTCAAGAAAAATTCCGAATATTTTCAAAGCAGTTCCAAATCATTCTTCAATTACTAGAAAAGGCAATTCAAGAATTTTCGGTCTCCGTCTTAGCTAGTTAGTTTGAGAAGTTTGGGTAGAAATTCGAGCACTGAGAAGTTTGGGAAAAAATTCGAGCACACAAGTCACACGTGGGCCTGTTGTGTGTACCCACGAGGCATATCTACAATCTAGATGTGCGATTGAGGTAGTCCATTGAGATATGTCAGACTCTTAAAAACATTTTTGCTCGCTTAACATATGTCACATAACCAATGCAGTTAGAGCTTTTTTAAGAATGTGAAGAATTCGGTAATGAATGAGCCGTATTCACACAGGTTCAATATTCTGAATTCTGACAGAAAACCTATGATAATAATGCAGAAATTTTTATACGCTTCGGAGAAGAAATTGGTGGATTTTGAAATAAGCGTGTCAATTTCTTACTGAAATCTTCTTTTAAATTTTTTAATCTTCCAGTCGTTTCGAGCCGATTTTTGGAGCCCGATCGGCTGGCGGCTCGGCTGGGTCAAAAAAGGTCGACGGCGGCTTATTTTCGGCGATACACATGCCTGATTCTGGCTTTTTCTAATATGCTTTATTCTTTACATATTAGATAACGCCACCCCTGGAATTATTGTTTTCGAGGTAAAATACAAATTTGTACTATCGGTTGATTGATTGGTCCCGTGTGCCTAACTTATGTAACCCTGCTATTACTTACGAAGCCCTAGTACATACATACCTTAGTACAGGTCCATAGCATAAAAATATTGCAAAACTAAGTAGAATGGTGTGCTTTGCAGGAATGATTACTATTGAAGTCTAGACTAAAAACCTTGACAGCAATGAAAGTAGATTAGATTGGTATATCCATACGTCAAAATTTGTTCTAGCCGGAGGACATGAAGATTTTGAATAGGATTTTACTTTTCACATCGAATGAACTCATTTTTATAGAGAAATTCTTCATAAATTGTAATAATGAGTTCGTTCAAGGCTACAAAAAAGCAAAATCCGTATGGCCTCCGGCTTGTATGACTTGGCCATACCTGTCCATCTACTTTCATTGCTTGACAGCCCTTTGAAAACACTCCCCCTTTAGGCCACGCCCCTTTTGAAGTTTCACATGTAAA
>JANTFA010152962.1:0-10993 GCA_026413405.1 Phytosciara flavipes
CAACTCGAAATCCGATTCCGAACACTTCCGTCTGAACTTCATAGTCTGTTTGGAGATCGTTCCACTGATAGTATCTATGTTAGACATGGCATGTAGTTCAACCGTCGGAAACCTCATCGGAAGACCGTGAATGCACTTGAGAATCTTATTTTGTGTCAATTGAAGTTTCTTAATGTTCGAGGTCGCTGATATGCTCCACACCGGTGATGCGTACAGGATTTTCGGCAGAATGATGGCCTTATACAATCTCAGTTTGTTGTAGGTCAGCAGCCTGGACTTTCTGCCTAACAGCGGGTAAATCGATTTGAAGCAGTTGACTGCTTTCGTTCTGCATGCTTCGATGTGGGAACCGAACTTCAGTTTGTGGTCGATTACCACTCCTAAGTACTTCACTTCAGTTTTCAATTCGATGGTTGATCCGTTGAAGATTAAAGGTTGCGTTGGAATCCTTTTCTTCGATTGGTTAAATTTGAAGAGGATGGCCTGTGTCTTTTCGTTGTTCACTTTTATCCTCCACTTCTTGAAATAATTGTCGATCTGGGTCAGCGCAGTAGTCAGACGTTTGATTATTGTATTCGAGCTTTTGGCTGAAGAAACTATGGCCGTATCATCAGCATATAAGCCTGCATCGCAGTATCGGGGAATTTTCAAGTCCGAGGTGAAAACTGCATATAGTAGCGGCGATATTACTGATCCTTGCGGCAGGCCTGCTGAAAGTTGTCGCTGAGTTGATTGTTTACCGTGATTGAATACATCAAGTTGATTTTTGGTTCAATGTGAAATCCACCCTGATTAGGAATTTCAGGTTTCAGGTTCAGTGTGGCACCTATGCCTTCACCAGTTAGTTCAAGTCGACACAGATCCACCTTGTTCCTTGTTCCTTGTAACAAAATGATCGTTGTAGTCTTCTTCTCGTTACTTTTTTTACTTACAAAACCCTTCCCACATCTGCTTTTTCTTTACTCTTTTTATTTCCACTGACCTGCCAAATCAAAGATGCTGAATAACGCACAGAATCATTGCATTTTTCGAAAACTAATTTTCAGTCTTCAGCTTCCGTTCGCAATTTATTAATAATCCAATTAAAATGTTTCTGTTTCTGTTTACATACACACAAATCATTGCACATACTGGGTGATGCAGCTCAGCGAGAGCAGTTTTTTGCCATTCTATGGATAAATTTTCACTGAACAAAGGTATTAAGATAGGTTCGGGTATACGCATCAGAACTTCATGTGCTATTTTTGTCGTTGAAACTATAAATTAAAAATGTTCAGTGTCGCTGGAGTACTCTGTAAACAGTTTACTAATTTATGTTGTATGAATGCAGTCGCTTCCTTTCAACATATTTGTATACACCTCAGATTTATGAACACATTCGTTGGCTATACCGGGATGATACTAACATGTGCATACGTTATACGTCGTTGCTTATACCACGTTGTGTAGCGTGTTGTATATCGACTTGTCGCCCGATTCAGTTCATGTTATGAAAATAAACACAAAATGCATTATATGCACCAGCACTTTCCTCGTATATCATCTGGAAATATTTTTGTTGTTGTTGCTGTTGTTTAAAAATAGAAGCTCAGTGTTTAGACAGTGTTTTCCGCTGATTTTTTTCCTTCTCTCATGAATTTCAAAGAACCCATGTGTTATTTAAGTCATTTGATATTATCATGTCAAACAAAGAATTATTTTCTTATTATTTGCCACTCTGCCGGAAAGGCTATTTGTCCGTCTATTTTACGGCTATAAATATTACATCAAAAGCATAGGGAAAACTGATATTAAGTTGTGCGACTTTTGTTTGACATTATTATGGAAAATGCCACGTTCGGACACAAAGGTAGCTTCATGTTATTCTGATTTTTCGACAAACGTACGGCAATGGCATGGCAATGGTAATAACCGTTGGAAGAATGCCTGCCTGCCACAACAAAAATAAGAGTTAAGCTGGAATCGCAGTCACCCCGTTAATGTCTGAGCTTTATGTGTCGGAAGAGGATTATTTCTCTGTGCAAAAAACATCGAGCTAACTAAAGTAACTGCGATTCCAGCGCTAGATGAAAACGAGGGCTGACGTACTTCTCAGGTTCATGGACTACGAACTAAATAAGGTGAGTCACAACTCAGAGGAAAAGTCTCTGCGGAATGTACGTGTGTGTGTGATAGTTACACTCCCTTTGGGCTACAAAAAGAGGCCGATTCTTACATTTCGGCAGTATTTAGAGACTGTGACCGTTGAATCAGTTCCCAGACAATATTGTCTCATTGACAGCTTTAGCAACGGACAAGGCATCTATCTAGCAAAGTAACAAACATTATTCACAAAATTAGACGGATTGAAATCGGACAGTGAGCCTTGAGAATATTCTAACACTGTATCAGTGACACCTACAGTGTTAGAATATTATCAAACTACACTGTCCGATTTCAATCCCTCTAATTTAGCTGCCTTGGTTTGACATTTTATCTGTCAAATCGTACGTTGTCCAACGCAATATTTAGCTTAGAGACTCTTTGCTTGACCGTAGAATTTTACATTGAGCGTTTGGTTACTTTGGTCTAGACCAGAAAATCGAGCAAAGGAAAATTGAAAATTGTGTGTTGCGTACATCATTCATATTGTGTGGCACGGACGAGGGGGTGCTCACTCAGATTAACCAAAAACTAAATAGTTAATTAACCGGGATTAACCAACATAACTGACGATAATCCATTAATAAATCACGTTTAGTAATTGACTTACGCTGTTTGGCGTTGAAAATCACTTTTTAATCAATGATTTTTCACTTATTAATCTGTTGTTAATCTTGTTAATCTCAAAGAGTGAGCACCCCCTCGGGCACGGACATGATTCTGTAACTGTAGTCTCCTAGTTTTTGACACGATGTCATTATAGCGATTTTCATCGATAGATGGTGTTGACTTTCATCGTTCGTAATAGCCGAAGGTACAACACCTAAGTATCTCCGGTCTCGATCTCGGTCTTGCAAGAACGTATAGAATCGACTATCCGGTCTTGTCTATTTTGTGTAAATAATCGTTATGCCGAACTATGAAAGTGGAGACCAGGTATGGTTAATCGTTTGAATGTGTACGGGCTGGAGGACAAGCGGATTATGAATATGATCTTCCATTTTCGCATCGAAAGAACTCATTTTTGTAAAAAAAAAATTCATAAAAAATTTGAAGGATGAGTTCATTTAAAGCAACAAAACGTAGAATCCGTATGTCCTCCGGGTCAATGAAAGTAGTAGATAAGCAGGTATGGCCAAGTCATGCTAATTCTGCCCTTTTATAGTCTCGGACTCATTCATTAGAACGGACTCATTCTCTTAAATTTTATGAAGAATTTTCTTAACAAAAATGAGTTCGTTCGATGTGAAAAAGTAAAATCTCATGCAAAATCTATATGTCCTTTGGCTAGAACAAATTTTGACGGATGGCTGTGCCTCTCTAATCTACTTTCACTGCTCCGATCTGTATGACTAGACCATACCTTTTCTCCACTTTCATTGATGCCGAAGACTAACATTTCCGTTGCTGAGGTCGATATAGTCATGCTGCGATTTCTATTGTAATGAGATATTCAACACAAGCTAAGCAATGGAAAACGCACCATAATTGCTTTATGGTTTTGCCATTACATTTCAATTCCTTGTCAATTTCCATGCTGTCGACTATCGCATTAAAAACACAGCTTCCAAAGATGCATTACAATAAATGTATTTTGCAGTTAATATAATTTAAAATTGGCCATGTGTGGCCCTAGTCGAACAACTCCATCTTCCATTCAAATTCCGCAGTAGCTCAATAATTGCATATGTGAACAGGGATTGATGCAACACTCTTCATAGATGCCACCAATTAAAACCGTACGATCACTACGACGCACACGCATGCCTAATGCTGATGTTGAATCGAGTTGTTTTACAAATGGATACGGGCGGTATGCAAGTCGGTGATAAGTTATTGGCTCATCACTTACGTATTCATTGTCTTCGAAATCATCTTGAAAGTTGAAATAATATTTCAAATGAAGAAAATAATTTTCATCCGTTCAATTAATGCAAAACGAACCGATTGATATACCAGATCGTTTGTTATTTCTGTAAGCATAAATGTTCTTGCAAACGGCTTGTAGCATCTGTGTTAGCCTCGCTCCACAATAACGCTTACTGTCGCCATGGCTAGCATAGGCCACAGCAAATAACACAATTTGTAGGCACAGCACAAATCGCAATGACAGTTTTGATGATGGCATTTCTAAAAAAGAGAGACACATAAAAACATATAACTAGACGTGTTTGAGATATTACACGAAGAAAAATTAAATCAACTCTCAACTATGCAGCTAGGGAAGAATGTCCTTAGTCTAAACTAATTCCACTCTCGTCCCCTGTATGCGTCTGATTCGTCGGTGACAAAAAGTATTAATCAAAATTAAATGGTAAAAATCTTACTTCTTTTTATGTGCTTGGAGTAGGAATGTCACAAAAAGTTACTCGAACTGGCGATCAGTGATTCTCGAACAATGGTTGTTACACTAATGATACACATACTGAAAAGTTCCATCGTTTTATAGTCATTTTCTCCCGTATCCACTTGTCCTTCATATGAGAGTAGACGTTGAGGGTAAACCTCAAGCTTATGAGATTCCTTAAAACTTAAAATCGCATTTTAACTTTCCTTTTTTAGAATTAGCCGGAGTTGAATTGGTTAGGATCTGTGGTGGTTGAGTTGTAAATTGTTGGAAGACACTGGTATTCTACTCCTACTAATTTCGCTTCTAGTATAAATAATAGATGGCACTAGGTTTGTCGCACAGCTTACCACTGAGCACTATAAAAACAGCTCGGTATCAATGGATCTCGAACCAGAACTGGTTAGATAAAGGCTATATTATTATTATTAGAAGACTAGTCCTGCAAGTTAATTGGTAGTAAGTCAGTTCTAGGTATCCGTCTTCGCCGATGTTATTCATGATTATCCTAAGAACAACTTTGTCTGACTTACGCACTCTAGGTTTACCTCTATTATATCATTAACATGTCAATATGTTAATTATTCGCCCCCGATTGTTTGTCTCTGATGATTTATGCTATTTTTGGTTGTACCTACGACCACACATAAAATGTAAGATTCTTACTGAAGTCCTTGTGCTTTAATTTCGAATGAAATTTATTGAGCTAACGTCTGAAGCATCCATTTTTAATCCTAGAACGGAAATAACGATCGATGCCACAGTGCCATGTAACCAATAAATCTAAGATCGTTTGAAGTGGATTTATGGAGATCTAATCAAAACTCGACATTTGACATCTATCAATTAACACAAACTTCGCCACACGAGCCTATGGAGGTGCGGGAAACCATAAAATGATGTATTCCAAACTCTGTGAGGTTGCGACTAGAAAGATGTCTTGATGTCAGCAACAACTTTTATGACTCACAGCATTCGAATGTCTATGTTGCATAAAACGTTGTATGAATGCATAAAAAGGTGAAAAGTTCAGTTTTCGTGTGAAGTTTGTTGATCCGAGCCGAAGTCAAGGTCAATAATAACACCAAAACATGATGAAATTTGATGAAAATTTGTTCAAAATTGAATACATGGAACACTCAGAAAATTATATTGCCGTACGGAATGATCTGAAGATAACATCAACTGGGAAGACTGCTGCAAGAGAAAAGAATTGTGTCCGTTACACAGTCCACAAAAATCGCTCATAAAAACACAGCAAAACAGTAACTAAGTTTATCTTATCATCGTCTTTAACATTTTGAGTTTACTATAAAACGTCTTACAATAATCTCAACTCACATCTAATAGAATTGATATGCTAGACTGTGAACGGTCCGATTTCATAAATAACAGATGATTTATACCTTTTCTCAATAAATTTATCACATTTTTCCAATATAAACATCCATATTTGACAAATTGAACCGTCGATTTGTGCATACCGATATCCAAACACATCTGAAACACATCCAAACACAACAGGAGTTCATCTATGAATCAGAGCCGTAGTCAGACGAACATTTCAGGGAAGGAGGGGAGCGCAACTCTTAGTCAAACGTTCCAGGAGGTGTACAGCCAGAAACCCAGAAAGGATAGGGAAATCGAAGGAACCTCAGCATTTTTTTGGAAACATCAGGAGAGCTCAACGCTGCCCATGCGCTTCAGCTGGCTACGGCTCTGCTATGAATGATTATTTCTTGGTCTATCCGAATTTGCAACCGTATATTCACTAAATTCGTTACTCCTGTTGTAGTTTTCCTAACGGAGGGTTTTCTTAGTGAATGGTTTCAAGCACGAGCCGAATGCAAGCTTTTGATTCAAATTCTAGATAAACACAATCTTTCTAAATGTTGAATCTATTACTTCATTCATTCGACGATTGAATTGTATTACGAGACCGAAGACATGATCGAAAGATAATCAGCGAGTGACGGTGTATTCAGATAATTCTAGAATGTACCATGAGGAGCTACACTGACCATATGACGTAGTAACTACATGAGGACCAGTTTCGTACTAAAAATATATTACCACCAACGGGTCTCCTCAAATTACCTCCAAGCGATTTTCGTTAATTTTTCTTTTTGTTATCAATTTTAAAAGTTAATCTTTCTGTTTAAGTATGTGAATGTCGAAGTTCCACACACATGATATCAATTTCTAATTAGGCGGATTAAGGAAACATCGGCGAATTGCGTGTGTTGAATTTAGTATCAAGTGCAAATTGAGCAAAATATGTCGAATACCGTCCAAGTTCCGCAAAGCGTATCGAATATTTATTCGAATAACGGGCCGTTGGTCATAGTTTCTCAAGCTCAGGGATCCGTGTCGGCATCGACCTATCAGTAAGTTTCTTGGGTAGTGAATTGAATTATGAATTGGAACAAATTTGAACCAACCATAGGCTTTGAAGTAGGCTCGAGAATTTTATTTCACTTGATGAGTGAAGCTTGGAGTGAAGCCTTTTTTCGAATATTTTAAAAGGTTGGTACAAAGGTTGCACAAAAATTACGTCAGTGCTGCCGTACTTTGCGTAAGAAACTAGAATTCTATTGTTGAAACCGATTGACTAGTTTCTTTTGTAAAGTACGGCAGAGTAGGTCTGCTACCATGTCATCGAGCCATGTATTTTTCGGCTCTTTATTCAAAAGTATAGGAGGAGTACGATTGAATGGTCTTCACTCTCTAGTTGATAATTTTCTTTGATTGAGTTGAGTGATGAAATGATGACTCTCCATTTCAGTACGTCCCCAATAGAAGCTGAACCAAAACCAATCTGTTTTCGATGGAAAGATTCATGCGCCAACTTTACCGGCCGATCGTATGAATTAAATTGTCTGGAAATAGCCACCATCAACTGCCAAAACGTTTCTGGTCCAAAGACATCCAAAATAGTTGCCGTATTCGGATTGGGTGGTATGGGGAAAACTCAACTAGTCCGGGAATTCATCAAGCAACACCAAAAGCATTACAAAAACATCATTTGGATCAATGCCGAATCGGAAAGCTCAATGATAGATGACTTTGAATTTTTAGCGGGAAATTGTTTGAACATTTCAACAAAAGTCGATGGAAAACGTAAAGATGTTGAGATTCTAATTGAAGAAGTGTTCAACAAATTGTCCACATCCGCAACAATTATCGTTTTTGACAATGTTGACGAGACAAAGAACACCAAAACTATCAGCTTTGTACTGACATCAGGTATTAGACCTCACATTATTATAACCTCGCGCATTCAATCTTGGGACAATTACATCCACCACATACACTTGAATGTATTCAACGATAACGATGCTCTACAATATGTTTCAAATAACTTAAAAAGTACGGATGAAAACGACTCAGAGGACGATAAAATGAAATTGGTGAAAACGTTGCAGAATTTCCCGTTAGCTTTGACCCAAGCAGTAGCTCACATCAATGACCGTAGATTAGTAGAGGCTTTTCATATTAGCGATTACTTACTTGAATGGGAATCGAGTCTGGACTCCACCTTTTTCCAAAAAGAAGATCTTAACACATACAAGCAGACAACTCTGACAACGTGGAACGTCACAACTGCCGCCATCAAGAGATATGGAGCTGTTGGAGACCTAGCGATTAGAATCCTTCAAATAATTTCATACTTTGATCCTAACCATATTCGCCGGGACATCTTCTTCAATCTTAATTCGACGGTAATAAACGTACAGGAAGTACACAATAAAACGGAAGTGATATCTGCTGTGAGGCTACTAGTAAACTACTCAATGGTCGATAGTTTGGAGCACCAAAGTTTGCTGAGCATTCATAGATTGGTGCAACAAGTTACCAAAATTGGACTGGAAAGCAATGTGGATTCCAAGAAATCAATTTTGCGGGACAGTCTAGATATTATTTGGAAAATGAGACAACATCCAAACTATCAAGAATGTTTGGATCATGGCATTTCGGTTTTTCTCGTGGCAATAACGTGCGAGGAATTAATCCACGAACATACTGAGTTTGCACCGTCCATTATTCTGAATTTGAACGACTGTGGTAAATACATGCGAGCTATGAACTTTGGTCTGGAAGTGTTTGAAAAATTAACGGCAATTTTGGGCGAACGCCATTCAGATGTACTTGAATGTGAATTGAACATAGCTAGTTCCTACCTCTTTCTGTGCAAATACACCGAGGCATTTCCTATGTATCAAAAAGTTCTCGACAAACAGAAGAAAACTTTAGGAGAGAATCACCCAAAGACTCTTAAAACAGAGTCGAATATTGTTGGTGCATACCAGAGGCTGGGAAAATATGCTGAAGCGATCCAAGTGAGCCAATCAGTTTTCGAGAAACTACATACCATTTTAGGACCTAATCATGCACAAACACTCACAAGTCAATCGAACATGGGTCTAATTTACCATGACATGGGCAAATTTGCTGTTTCACTAAAAATTCTTCAGGAAGTTTTCGAGAAACGAAAGACTATTTTAGGGCAGAATCATGCACGAACACTCATTAGTAAAACGAACATTGGTTTATTATACAATGAGACGGGTAAATTCTTTGTTGCACTACAAATACACCAAGAAGTTTTCGAGAAACGAAAGACTATTTCTGGGGAATATCATCCACGAACACTTCAAAGTGAGTCTTATCTGGCGGAAACGTACAACAATCTGGGTGAATATTCTAGAGCACTACAGCAGCATCAAACAGTTTATGAAAAACGACAAACCATGCCAGCGGAATATCATCTGAAACTACATGATAGCATGTCGCATATTGCTATTACATACAGTCAGTTGGGTAGACATTCGGAGGCACTGCAGATGCTTCAAACAGTGTTCGGTAAACTCAAAACATTGCTAGGAGAGGATCATCAGAAAACACTGGACAATCTGTCGCACATTGCTGCAGCTTTCAGTAACATAGGCAAACATTGTGAGGCACTAGAAGAACATCGAAAACTTTTCGAGAAGTGGAAGCATAAATTAGGGACTGACCATCCACACACACTAGTGATTCATTTCAATTTGGCTGTATGTTACAGTTGTATGGGTGAACATTCGACGGCATTGGAAATGCATCAAGAAGTCCTTAGGAAACGACTGGAGATTTTAGGGGATGATCATCCTCACACCCTCGATAGTAAGTTTCGCATAGCTATTTTACAGAATACCATGGGTGACCATTCTTTAGCACTCAAAATGCATCTAGAAGTTCATCAGGAACGGCTGACTGTTTTAGGGAAGAATCATCCAGATACACTCAACAGTCTATCGAATATCGCTGATTCCCACAATTCCATGGGTAATGTCTTTGAAGCACTTCAATTGCATGAAGAAACTTTTGCGCAACGAAAGATTACTTTGGGTGAAAGTCATCCACACACATTGAACAGTATGTCCAAAATTGCTGCTTCATACAGTTTTCAGGGCGAATATTCTCGGGCAATTCAGATGTATTCAGATGTTCTTGAGAAACATAGGAGCATTTTTGGGGAGGATCATCCAGAAACACAACTTAGTAGTTTGTTAATGGAAACATGTAAGGAAGATATGAGAGCGATTAGTTTCTGTTCAATTTCGTAATTTTAGGTCAATGAGACATTCACAGATAATGTTTTTCGAAAATACATTTCCATTTTAACGCCAATGATTTTGTACTTTGTGATTGGACAAATTTCGTTGAATAAAATTTATTTTTGTGAATATTTTTCATTTATTTCATCTTTAATTACCAATACCAATTACCAAAGCCGTTTTCAAAGAATGATTTTTTATGCATTGATCACAGACACAGACGGCAAGTATTACAACCGAATTTCATTGGGCCTATCGATTTCAAATCTTGAATTTCAATTCTTTGAACATACATTTGCCACTTGAAGACCGAATTAGCCATAGAACTTCATTTATTTGTTTTCTGCCCTTAGGGCAGTGTCCTACTGATATAACTGATGTGTCACACAACTAATTAGATGTGCAGTATAAGTACTCGAGGAACCATCATTCGACCTCTTCACACATGTTGAGAATTCAAAGGCACATCCACCACTATTGGAGCTCCTCGTGTAGGTCAAAAGTAACGACGAGTACAAAAAACTTGATGAAAATCATGAATTGCTACAACAATTAGCTTGAATCTCAATATGTCACCACCTCCTGCCTAGCTCGTGATGTTCTGAACCAAACTTTTCCTAGATTGTACATCCACAGTTTTCCATTTCATTTACAATAGATTATACTCAAAAATCCCTTTTAATCCTGAAGAGTGGCTCAGGAAAAACAAACTAAAAATGCAAATCTTCGAATCTGAACCCACACAGGCCCGTAGCTACTAACGGGCAAAGCTGGGCATTGTCCACCCTGGAATTCTAAATGCCCACCCTGAGTAAAATCGGTTCTAATCTTATTATTATGAGATATATTTGGTTGTTATCTACTATGAGTAAATAACAATTTTAGCCTGCGGCGCTGCTGCTTCCTT
>JANTFA010152973.1:0-20854 GCA_026413405.1 Phytosciara flavipes
ATGGACCTGAACTTTGGCCACTGGGAAATTTTCAAATTGTTGATAACGGCTCTGCGTGATATCGAGAAGCATCAGCCGTCGGCCAAATCCATCTTTGATTTCCAGTTTGATGGCCAGGAACTTTATCCTTATCAGCCGAACGTTCGCCAAAAATCTACCATGGAAAAACAGGTAAAATTTTTGCACTCATGCTATGACCCCCCGATAATATTCTTTCGTCTAACGATGCGCTTAATTTATTCACTGTCTTCTCTTCGTTCAAAACAAGCAGCTAAAATTGCACGACTATGAGTATCTACAGGTACAAACGCTAGTTAACAAACACTCTATCGCCCCGCCACATCCAATCGTCCTTTTCTAATGAAACGAATTTGTTCGCTTGAAAATTAATTTTTTTTCTCCTTCTTCGTCTTCCACCCTTTTCTACAAAACAGGTCACCCTTGAAGAGCAAATGATTTGCGGTGCATTGCAAACGCTCAACGAGGAAGCATTCGAAGATGTGTGCAGCAGCGAACGACCGAGTCCCACCGGCGGAATACCATCATCAGGTGAGCAACCACAACAGCTTGAGCCAATTAGAGAAAGCGCTGAATTTTGTTGCACCCAATCGGACGTCGATTGTTTGCACAATTCATTCTTATTGCACGAACAGAATAAATCTAGCCATTGCATCGCCAATGCATCACTGCCTTCAGTCATAATAGAGATGCCGTCTTATGGCAATCGCATTGATGATACGCATTTGTAAAACATAAATTTTTTGTTGGGTAGATCGCGATTTAATGAATGGGCGCGATGAGTTGTGTTAGCTTAAATTGAATGAACGGAAAATATTTTTGTAGGCTAGAAATTGAAACTTCAGTAACTGAAGTACTAGATCTAACGGAATCTATCGTGATACGTTTGCCGTTTTGTAAGTGGTTAAGCGGATCTGGGTTGAAATAGTCTTAAGGTGGTAAGCAACTAACCAAATGGGAGTTCGATGGTGTATTATTCTGGTAGTTTTGGTGATTTTGCTTTTTATGGTGGCGGTTTACTTATGTTAACTGTAGTTAAGTCGATGAAGACGTTGGACTTTTGGAAAACTGTTAGCACAGACGCGAGCCCCAAAAGGACATTGTCGCTTGTTTGTTTAGAGTTTCGACTTTCTCTTCAAATCGAAATTGAATTCCTCAAAACTCTTTTTCGAGTTACATTCCACAGATTTCTATTTTGTTGCGAGATTGTCGAGTATTTTGCTGAACAAGCCAAAATGTCCTCAGCTTCGTTTTGGCTGAATCGAAAATAATTTGCCAACCAGAGTCCAACGTCTCTCTAATTCAAGATGAACAAAATGGTTTCCAATCGAATCCCCTCCCTCATAGATTAGGCGCACTAGACGTTCCATTTCGTTCATGATCTTTTACCACATCAACTTAAACATACCAAAAGGTCTTCCAAGTGAAATTCTTAACAAAATTTTAGAAATTTAGATGAGCTTTAGATGGAGGTACGTAGAATAGAAATTATACCAAAAATGAAAATGAAAATTAACTGTGATCGTCGTTCAGAGTGTACTTAAAAGTTAAAAAAACAAAACAATTTTACTGTGTAAGCGAAGTAGTAGAAGAAAATTGAAAACGAAACCCAAAACTGTAAAGAGTTAGCGAATTTTTAGTAAATGAAATTCCACGTTCTGATGTACTATTCGGTGGATAGTAGCTAGATGTAGGTAGAGAATTGTTTTAAGTTCAATCCGGTAAACCTTGGCTATGTCCCCCCACTTTTTCTTTTGATTTTATCACCATTTTGATTCTCATAGTTTTTTGGTTTAACGAAATTTCCACTAATTCATAAACTGTACAAAGGACGCAATGTAAATATGCAAATCGCAACCAGTTAACGAATTCTTATCTACCCTGAACCCTGACTGCACGCTGCAAAATTTTATTCATTTCACATTCCTTGAAGCGGTTCCTCTAACAACTCAATAGCGCAGTGGTACTGCTTTCCACTAAACGATTGGAGATGCCAGTGCGAGAGTTCGATCTCCAACTGTGGCAGAAAAAAAACCGATTGTCAAATGTCAATACAAAACACAGCTGATTGAATTGGTTCGAGACTGTGGTAGTTGGTAGAAAAAGCTTTCACACGGCTTGCCGGCAAAGATATTGTTGCGGGAAGCTGGCATTCTACTCCGACTAGTTTCACTCCTTAGTACATAGATGGCACTCAACATCGATGTAACTTTTGTCGCGTAGCTGGCAAAGTAAAGACTTTCGGTAAAGAAAGGATCTCTAAAAGTAGAACCACAATCAGTGAAGCTAGTGAATAATTAACTAGCCTCTGACTCATCAAGGGTTGTTACGGCAGATTATTATTTTATTATAAAGCGCGGTGCAATGAATGACCTATTCCATTAAGAGCATTTAGAATCGAACTCAAATAATATTAATTTGAATAGAACTTGAAATGAACAGTTAAATGAACTTCGCGAATTATAAGAAAAATGAAATTTCATTTGTTGACCTTTGTTTCAAATAAAACAATAGACACGATCACAATTGCAGGTTTTTGATAGTAGAAAAGTAAAAACATCGTCAGCAAAACTAAATGAATGGAAATTCATTTTTCTTATAATTCGCTAATGGCACTTGTTTCATTTTTGTATTTAACTGTTCAAACTGCTCAAAATATTGCTTTAATAAGTCGTGATGAGGGCTCAGAACTGGTAGGGGATCGGTCAGACCGGAACGCGACCCTAATCTTGACGAGAACCTCAATTAAAATTTCAGGTTCAACTCGAACTTGAACTGAAACTGACTATTCGTTTCTAGTCATAATCAGGTTCGGATAGACCTGAACTAAAACAGGTCAGCCGAACCCGTTCTTTTCTTGTGATTTTGTCACAGTGGCTACTAATGTCAATTATCCTTGCAAAATTCTGTATTGTCCGCATCAAAATGTGTCGTAGTGTTACAGAGTTAGCATACTAGCGACTCCATTACAATACGCCTAACACAGGCGACGAAATAAGGAAATTATGCCACGACCTATTGGTAATAATAAGTGAGACATGACCACTTCAATGATGGTAAATCAACGCTTTATACCACGACGATTCTAATAACATTTTCTATAAAAAAAAGGTTCTGCTGATTGGGGTGGTGAGCAACGAGTTTTCGATGCACGACGCATGTAAAATATAGCGTACGTAAATTGGTTTTAAAAGTGTGCCAGTGTGTTTGCTTTATACCGATACCAAGAGGCTGTGTTTTAAATTCATTCCAAAACAGTTTTGTGCTTGTTTGCATTGGTCCTGCTGTGATGTTCTTACCTCACCAATTATTTTACGTGGTCGTTCGATACAGCGAATGATCCCCGGAATCAAACACACTTCTTACCTGTTGAGGTTTTAGGGTATGTTATTACAAGCGATTCAATCGCAGCATTTCTTTTTGTGAAGTGCTCTTTCTGTAAGTGTTTCTGTTAAGTCGTTAACCTTATACCGCCGCAAAAGTTAATTGTTCAAGTCGGCGATAAAAGTTGGTTCTGTTCACATTGCTAAACATTGGTTTTCTAGTTTAAAATTGTCCTGATGCCTAGTGTTCTTCCCCTTAAGTTCCGATAGTTCTATATGGTGACTGACAGTCATTCTTGCAGGAACTTGACATTTTTACAGTCCAACCGATGGACAGTCGAGTATTCGAATAATTTATTGCTTCCGGTCATGTTTTATTTTAACGAGCTTTGATTGTTTTACTAGCAATTTGCTTCGAATGTCAATCACGCTTTAACCAGCTGAAATTCGTCTAATAGTAGATTTCAACATAGACCATAAAATACAAACAAGATGTTTCCATCAAGGAAGTAGTACACACCATGTGTGCATTGTATTGGTTTGTTTTGAAAATTATTTTACTTTACTAGGGAGGTAATGGGGCTTCTCTCTCACGTGTGAAAACCCTCGTAAAGTAAAATAGCATACTACCCACGGGGAGTAATTTAGTATTACGTATCACGATGACTACCTCGGCCTAAAAGCCTTTGGATACATTTACTCATCTGAATACGAAATATCAAATTACTTTCCTTGTATTGTGATCTACTATTACTGTAAAAAATGAGAGTGTGATGGCTATGATGCGAAGAAAAATTTACTCATTTCCAACTAAATTATTCCTTAAAACCACTACACTCTCGTCGTATTCATTGATAGTAGATTACGTTTTGGTTGGGAGATTTTTTATTTTGACAAGTGCGGCGTTTGAAGCTCGATCCGCAGGCGGGGGATGCATCGACACAAGTCAAAATCCTGGTCAAAATAATAATCTCCAAACCAGTAGATATGCCATTTTACTCGTTGAGCCCTTGCGAAATGAAAATTATTGCAAATTTAATCAGGTAACGCATCATTTCCCAGTGGTACAGCGAGTAAATTTAGTGCATTTGAGGTCGGCTTGTGTTATTCTAGAAAAAGTTTGCTTTAATGTTTTGGTTTCGTAGAATTTGTTACTAACAAGAAGAAAAGAACAGAGGCGCACCAAAACTGCATAGCAGTAGAATGGTGTTAGTTCCACAATCGCACTGGCTCTCTGTTGCCAGTGGTCGATTTTGTGGACGTCTATGATTTGAGTCGCTTAATTCAGTAGGTTTAAAAATGATAATGAAAAGGGGAGAGTGTGTCTCCACTATACCTTCCGAACTGCTGTATTATTATCAGAGTAGCAGTCAGTTTTATCTCATATACGAGTCGAATCTCGCAATCCGAAATATCACTTTTGTGTTTTAATATTTGGCTTTAATGAAGGCGGTGCTCCGAGCAACATAACCACACAAATTATTCATTCCAATATGGATCAAAATTAAGTGAAATGTTGATGGCTGCTCTTCATAATCGTTTTTGTCATATGTCACCCTCAAGATGCAATAGACCGACAACCCACCCACGTAAGGTTATGGTTTCTAGAAACTTAGTAAAACATTTGAATTTTTGGCGCAAATTATGACATTTTAGATCTGAAACATACTTCACTCCGCATTTGCTTTTACACAATTCCCCAAAATATTCCCCATCACAGAAAAGGAAATTATCCCAATCTAAAGTCAAGTTAAGACGGACGGAGTGATTCGTTTGTAACGCGCAGGCAGTCACACTTTCATTCACGCTTTTCACTCAAGTCAAATAACGTAACCACGTTACGTTGTGTGAGGTTATGTTGCTATGGGCACCAATTCAATTGATAATTTAATTAAATTTGAGAATTGTAAACTGGGTTTAAGTATCTAACTTTTGTTTGTAACACATACACACATTTACACAGCGCATGGTTATAACACATTTGTATTACTTGGATAATAAATTTTTGGTGAAATTTTCAAACGAATTATTTGTTTTAATTTTCTTTTGAAGTTTACCAACCGTTTCGCTTCAACGATTTAATTGACAAATCAGTACACGTTTGGTTGTGAATATGTGGCTTCAAATATGCTAAAGGTTTTACGCTTCGCTGCATTGTGTTTCTTTTTCGGGTAAAATTTAATTCATTTTGCTTCTTCGGGGGTGGATTGTTAGGGGGTAACGTCAACGTAATTGACGCCGTAAGTCTGCCCAAAATTTGAATCTTTAGTGAACGATTCGATAAAAAGTGAACCAACCGACGCTCTGTTGTATGAAATGGGGCGAGTAACGCTGCGTTAGAAAGCCTAGCATTACTTTGCAAATTTGAATTTGTGGCAAACTTATGGCGTGAATATGCACCTGTTGACTCTCAAATTTTCATTCAACTTCAATAGAATGTGAATGAAAATTGTAGGCTCACGTGAATCTAATAAAAAAAGGGTGCTGACGTTACCCCTCCTCTTAACGTGAACATAGAAAAATAGAAAATCAATGTATACTGTCATGATGTGAACGAAGCGAGTAGTTGAAATTCTCATCTGAATTGCTGTACGTTTTTTCGATTTTCATTCGTCTCGTGGTGATTGACAAGTCTCACAAGTCTTTCTATCATCGCAACAGTCTACACCAGAGAAATGATAAGTTGTGGTGCTACTGCCAATTTATCGTTTCAGCAAGAAGTTAGGCTATTCATATCACAAGAAGTGCACCTTTCGCTTTCTTTCTATTTCAAAATCAAACGCACATCGAATCATTTTAACGCACGTCGCTTAAGAATATTTTATTTTTGGCACATCGGCGATTTCAATAGATTTGTAGAGCCTATCGCCTATTACATCATCGGCTTATCTGCGATTTCAATACGACCAATGAATGAAATTGACAAACGCCAATCAAAAAAGGTTTGACTCTGTTTAATTTAAGTGCAAAAATGTGGGTTGGATGTCCATTTAGTAAATAATTTACTTTCTTTGTCCGTGTTCAAGTTTCACTAACGAAACGTTCAGTTTTGCTGCAAAATCCAAATCAAGCTCCCATTACAAATTAAGCTACAAAATTTCAGTGAGCGGCGATTCATTTTGTATCGAAATTTGCATGTGCCGAAATGATCGAACGTCTGCGTATTCTTACCCATTCTCCGTAACGTTCTAAGGAGGGCGTAATAACAGTGAGCGCATGATAAAGTATAAGTATTTGCCTAAGTATGTGTAGGAAAACGTATACCAACTGGATCGTTTAGCTTGTACGTTCGATACAGAAATGACACCAGGCCGTAGTCCACTGAAATGTGAAACATCCAACTGAAAAACTCCATATCTACAACTTCAATTACAGACAACAACGACTTTGCATTCATTCCACCAACGCTAAGTGCCTGTCCATCACTAGCCAATTCGCCAAACATGGGCCGCCGCGACTCAATCCTAAAGCATTCGGGCAGCGTCAAAACGGAAAAGCGTGTGTCCATCAGTACGGAACATCCGAAAATGGAACTTGTCAGTGAGAAACGACAAGTGCCGATCCGACCGGCTTCGTTGACTCTAACGAAAAGTGATCGGCCCCTATTCAAATTGGTTCGATCGCCATCCATTGATCAGGACGACGATTGTCGGCCGGATGCTGGCCAAACGGGAAATGATGAATCCATTCCGTTGGTACGCGAATCGGGTGCGAATCAGTAGTGTGTGAAGTGATTGATGTGGACGGGGGAAACGTAAATGACAATTTTTTATCTATTATAATGGAATGGTAGTGGAGACGAACTGTTGATCGGAGGTTGAAGTCGAATTGTTTTTGGTTACCCATTTAGCATTTAGCGAGCGATAATTTATTTTGAATGTGATTTCGTTTAACAGACACTAGTGTCTTTGTGACTTGGACGAAGTAGAAGAAACATAAAAAAACGATTGAAACATAAGATTTGCCTTAAATTTTTTATAAAAAACTAAATAAAGAAAAGAAAACAAAAAAATGCAAGCGTGGAAGTGATTTGTAAATAGGCTTCAACTGAACGTTGAGGTCAGACCGAATAAAGAAATTTTATTTATGAATAAAGATTGCCTTTCAATCGAAGCGTTGAAAATTGGTACGATGGGAGGTAAGTAGATTCGTGCTGGTGTGTCAGGAGACTATACGTTGGGCGTTACAAAGCTGACGACGAACTGCTGGTAAGTTATTCAAAAAGAAGATTTTCCTAACACCATCGAATCTTTAACGTAGCAAGTTACATCTAGACCAGAGTAGACCAGAATAATGAAATTTCGATCACATGATGATCAAGACGACTTTCCTTTTCACAAATTTTTCTGTCGGATTTCTGCTCTTCGATAGTGACACGGCTAGCAGAAGGAAAACTGCATCAAGAAGCCTTCATCTTTTCAAACTCAAAAACGACGAAACAAAGCAAAATCAGTAGCTAATAAGAGCTTTGTGCATAGTGATCGCTACAAGAAAAAGTAGGACCAGTCAGGTATGGGAAAGGTACAGGCTTGAGCAAGGTTAAGGAAAAAGTGATGCAATTCTATGTTCAAATGAACAACTCCTTACGCATTGAATGGATCAGTTAGGAGACATTCACGAAATACGCACTCTCAAAATTACGAATTTCACACCCCTCTCGTTTGAGAGCTCATACTGAGCCTGCATAAAACACATCACGCATTCAGGATGTCGTTCACAAGTTCAACTTTAGCTTCAGGGTGTAACTTCACCGAGAAACGCGTTGTTGTAGATGATTCTTAGCAGCTTGTTCTGCGTAATTTTCAAAAACTTACGATGAGATTCACCCAACACGGTTCAACCCACATGAGCATGTCTATATCAGTACTCCTGATCTGTAATTATAGCAAATTGTTCTTGCTAATTACCGATAACAAAAAGACGTCTACAAGGCAAATCAGCTCGCTCCCTCGGCATGCGGGTCTTATAATCGAGATAGATCAATTCATCCCATAAGTTGACGGTACTTTAAACTCAATGAATACAGATACGACACAGCACCTTCCGGCTTCTAGACTTCTTTGATGTTCAGATGTTCGCAATAATAAAAACCAACACAAAATCGATTTTACAAAAACATTTTCGTTTAATCAACAAGAAATGTTCATCAGATGTAGAATTTAGTAGTAGTAGCATCGTGTAGTGACTACTCTGCGAGTGACCGGCTCTTCGCTCAACAACCTTGCCTGGCTAGCAGCTAAATTTGAAAAGTTAGTGAAATTTTTTCGTTAGAAATTTAATTTATGGTCAAGTGTGGTAAGTATGAACTCACCTCTCCTTGCGCTGTAATAGTCCAAATCACTGAAAGCAACAATCAAATTATTTCCATCCATTCAATTCTTTTTACAATTGGAACATAATGTGTCCCTAAATATCTCTGCTCAACGGCTTTCACTCGTGTGTTCCCTTTTATTAATTCAAAATCGAACTTACGTGCTATACGTTGGTTCCAAGCTGGAAGCGCGCGTGAATCGAGTGCTCGGCGTGCGAACATCTCGCAATAATTTGTCAGCTGATGCACGGATGTCTTGTGCGGCCGAATTAAAGTCCTAAGTGGATCGAATCCAAGTTAAAATCGATAAAGTTCACCAGTTCCAAATTACAAGAACTCTCACCATGCCATAGGTGTAGTCGTATTTTATGCCTTCTGGATAAACTGGGGATATCAGTCTTCCTAACGGCTAGTCAACGAAAATTTAATTGGTTCAATTGAGTATTCAAATATTCATTCAATTTGAGTCAAAACCAGACTGCCTCCGTATTTAAAATAGTCTACAGTTTTGGCGAATTATAGATTTCCTCGAGTTTTGAATTCTTTCATTCAAGTCATAGGAATTTGTCTCGCGGAAAGTGCCTCGAGTTGCAGTTAACAGAAATACTTTGAGATTTCAAATTTGTCAAATACCGACTGTCGAGTGGCACAAAATCGGTAACATAAAATACGGAAGCAGTCATGAATCGACTATCTTATTCGAATTCAATAAAATAAATTCGTAAAATTGAACTCACTGTCACTCTGTCGAGTGATGTATAGCTGCTGTACGGTAGATATGCACGGGTCTTAATTGAAAGATGAGAATCAGGTAAGAATCTAGTTAACTTCTGTTGTCCCGTTATCGCTTTCAAATTTTTGTTTTGTCTCTTTAGGTATGTAATCCCACAAGTCCAAACAAAAATTAGGAAGCACAACCGTTAACGTAACGATAAGCTTTACCACTAGCTACAACTTCAAATATTTACATTCGACGAGGTTCCATAGAAATACTAACCCTTGCATAGCTTGATGGTGATGTGTAGAGCGGTCGCTAAGGAATGAATACAAAATTTAAACGAAAATCAAAATCATTTTCATCTCCATTCACTTACGTAGTATCTGTATGAGTTGTAGTATCTATCGCCCACAAAATAGCTCGGCTAAGGGAAGGAGAAAATTTTGTTTTAGTCAATTTGGAACAGCAAGTTGTGTGTAGGTGTTGGTTCAGCTTAATTTACTAGCTAGCACAACAAAGAAAAGTCACACAATAGAATCTTGGTGTCTGTGAAGTACTTAATTTGTGAATTGATTGATTAAGGTGCAAGACGTTTTGGTCCGTTTTTTTGGCCATCAAGGATCTGCACATTTGTCGTATAAGGAGTCACATTAAAACCAAACTCTACACTAGATTTGACAACAACTTTTATTCTTCCTCGCCATAATCAATTTTCCTTGGCCGATATCCCTTTATTGTCTTACTCCTTCCATCTGGTGGTGCAACCACAGCACTGCCGTCTCCTCCTGCACGATGACTTCTTCGTCTGTCGACGTCTTGAGAGCGAAACTTTTTGCGTAAATACTGACGATATCGTGCATTTTTCCCTTGGTTACGGTTAGCGGGCGCAGGTGTATCATCTAGATCGAATCGTTGAGCGTCACTATATCCGTTAGATTTGCGGGCCGAAGTTGTTGGTGAGTACATTATGCGATGTGCTGGTGTCACATATTTCCATTCGTCGTCTTCTTCATCTGAGTCTTCGTCGTCATCGCTTATATGCCGCTTCGCCGCTTCCTTTATTTTCTTTTGCTCTTTCTTCGCGTTTTTAGCTTTTTTTAATTTACCAGTTTGCTTCCGATGTCGTTTTCCTGCATCAGTTTCACAAAATTCACACTGTGAGCATTTCCGAATAGATATGTGACGACGGCTACGAGCACCTAAATCCGATTCACTTTGTGCATAAACAGTTGTGTCAATCTCTTGACGATTGGACATGGTAATTTGGTTGTTTAGTTTTCCTGAATTGAATTCGAAATGTTGAAACCTTTGCGGAAAATTTTTTATTTCTAACTGAAGTTAAGAATTTTCGGCTACTTAGCTCGTTATTGCTAAACGAAAAACCACCACCACCATTATAATAAGTAGTTGACGCTACCACCCATCTTTACATCACAATTTTCGTTCCGTGCATTGCTTACTGATAGCGACGTTTCACAAACAGCAAGCAATATCGGTGTGATATAGGAACTCGAATCTGTTACTTCATTTGTAGCATTTTTGACAAAACGAAATAAAATCTTTCGCTTCGTTTGTTTTAACATTTTTTGTGCTCTAATGTAGAATGCCACTGGCTCTAGCTAGTCCTCCGCATTTATTTTTGTCATGGATCTTGATAACAAATACTTCAGTCATATCAGTGAACTGTCTAGCAAACAATCTACAGAGAGACAATTGATAGAATCGATTTTATTGAAATCACATAGAACTACTATAGAACCACTACCAACATACTAAAAGCTATATTCCACTAAGCCGAGTGGCAATAATTAGCTTAGCTAATCATTAACTAAAACCCGGAAAAGCCAATTCCATTAATTTCGTGTACGAACTACAGCAACGTTTATATCAGAAATTGCCAGTATGCTTGTTATCAGTATAATGATATTCAAGCTCTTTGTTTCGCACGACTCCTGTGATACCCATTCATTATTTAAAATATTAAAGAAAAAAAAAACCGAGTAATGGAACGGTTTTAGGTACCATCGTAGGTACTTTTTGCGGAATCGTGCGATTGTATCGCGTACGGCTATCACCATTCATTGTACGAATTCGTTTTTCTTTTCTTGTTGCATAGTTGTTGATTTAGTATTTGCTAGGCAGATAATGTGTGGGAATATAGCTCAGTGGTAGAGCATTCGACTGCAGATCGAGAGGTCCGTGGTTCAACTCCGCGTGTTCCCTGAATTTTTTTAAATTTTCTTTTTAAAATTTTATTGGAAAAAAAATCTTTCATCACGAAAATTACGTGGAAATACACGAGCTATAGATGGGGATTGAATAATTAGTACGCATTATGCAAATATCAGACGTTAGGTATGGTGTTATACAATTGCTATAGAGTCTAGAGGGACACCTGTTAACACATATTTTGCAGGTCAAATTTTTGAATTTACATTCACACCTTGTTAGACGTCAGACATCCCATATTTTTGGTGTTGATCTAATGATTGTAGGTGAGAGCACCAACGCAGACAGTGTGAATAAAATTGTGACAGTGTAGGAGCCCACCTCAAATTTCGATGGAAACGAAGTTGTGGGTCCTTCTGACCGATCAAATAATTACGTCACGATAATGATATAAGCTCGTCTAACTAGCCAGTGACCCATCATACAGCCCAAACATCGAAAACATTTGATTCTAGGAGCCAACTGGTATAAGCATGGCTCTGCTTACTAGCATGAACACTCTGATTTGAAACGTCAAAAAGCCTCCAAATTTTCATACGTGTATGCGTGTACGTTTGCATGTGTTGAGTGTTTTTACTCACACAAACTAAACACGAAGAAATTCCATGTCTAGCATTGCATCAATTCGGGAATCTAGTAAAAATACTAAAATATTCGAATGGCTACCTCCGAAACAGACAGTACCTTCTTGCTTCATAAACAAATTTCTAACCAACGCACCATGCAGTTGCAATGAGATCAACAATTACATGACTTGACATCTTATTTGGATGAAAATTTCCAAACGTTTGTTTGTTAGTGAGTCGTGAAGATCGACCGTTACGATTGTGGCATCTGAAATCCTAGATACCCAACTGATGTATGGTGCGTCGTTCCAACTCAATTACAGCTACTACACAACACTCTTACTCTGAGACATATAATTATGAATCATAATCATGAAAATAAGTCGAAATTATACTAAGCTAAATTAGCAATTAAAATTCTATTTCTATAAATAGACCTGCCGTAAGTGTATTTTAGTGTTTGCGGTCGGTCGGTCGTGCACACATAATTTTCTAAAATATTTCTAATTTATGAGCTGACAAAAGTATAATGAAACCAAAATAAACTTGACCATCGTTCCAATAATAATCACCTGAGATGCGATAATAAAACAGCTGTAAAGGTTACGCGTTATTCGTCAAGGTTCCACTTCATTTTGTCTGGACGTTGTCAGGCAGTTGCATTCATGAACTTCATTTTCTTAACATCTCACTATATGGTATGACACACCGATGGCTATGTTTGATTAATTCATATACTCGATTCGATCGTTCGATGGTATTTTCAAGAAAGGTGTGAAAATATTTTCTTCAGATTTTCCACGCGATGAATGTATTTTGTGGGTGGGTCGGATATACAATTTTTTCAAATTTATTGAAGCTACGAGAATATTTACGGGTGTTTATACATGCGGTATGTGAGCAGATTAACGAAGTGGCAGAATGATGACTATTTTGTGACTTCAATCATCGGAGCGTGTTGATGTTCCTCATGGAGTTTACATATTCGAGAAATTTTTTGTACAATTAGGTGGCATTTAGTATTATCCACAAACTCGGTTGTCACTAGCCATTAGCCACATTCAAAAAGATTTCGCTGAACTATTGAAGGACAGCACTACAACTAAACAGTGAAAGCACAACGCCTAGCAAAGGTGGTCAGAGTTGACAGCTGTCAAATATGAATTTTTATGTCACAGTGTACAGATTTGGTACTCTAATTAGAGTACCAGTCATGCTTGGAGTGCGTTGGTGATAGACGTTTCTCGGTGTTTCAATGATGTTCTGTCAAATCTTTCAACCATGTATGAAGAGGTTCGAAGGACTTTGCAAAAAACTACACTGTAAACAGTGGCGCCAAATTTCGAATACAAAAATTTGGCACAATTTAACAGTGTGTGAATTTTGCGCAGTTGAAGGATTGATATTTCTAATTTCAGTCGCAAGAGTTGCAAGATCGAACATTCCAGTTGTCAGACACGACCTCCTTTCGGTTAAAATAGTTATTCATGCGACCAGGACAAGATGATTTTTTTCACTAAACTTGTTAAAATGAACTTTAGAACTTTAGAACTATCATAAGATTCAGTAGAGACATTTGAATCCTTGGCTTGAAATGATCTGGTTTTTCAAGCATTTTAAGCTACCGATCGTGTGGTGAGTTTCTTGCTAACTTTGCTGAGCCACATGCTCAGAAGAAAATTTCAAATATTGCAGACAAATATTGCGTAGCTTCGTCAAGATTCAACAATTCGAAATCAAGAACTATAAACGAAAGGTGTACGACAAAAAAGTATTAAACACTAAATCCTACCACATATGAAGTGTAGTATCGTGGCCTCGAATAGTAGTACGACGGACGATGCGAGTAGTAATAATCTAAATCGTAAACCATTTTGATTTCAAAGCAAAAACTTGAAAACTTCAATTAAATTCACTAAGTCAGTTGAAAACTTAAATATTTCCTTCTACTCTCCACCAAGTCAATCGTTTAACTGAATTCTTCTGGCGATTTTTCGTTTGGCACCTTTCAACCTGGGAATAATCGTTTTCGCCAGTGTGTGTGTGTTCAAATCAACAAGAAATTTTCTTCCAGTTTTTCTCTCGATGATCATGCGAAACGAAAATTTTCATTTCGAAACTCGTCAACATTGTAATAAAATTGTTCGTGCGAATATTTTGTTTACTTGACGAATTTTGTATTGATGATTCAGCCGTTTGAATGCTGTTTTTTCTTCTCTCATCCACGAATTACATTGAACTAAAGTTTATAAATAATTATGAAAATTTATTTTATCGAAGCTCTTTTGACTACGCCTCTACAGAAAAAGTAGCACAACGAGTGATCTATTTATCGGAAGGATTTATATTTAAGCCTCGATTAAGTCACAGTGTTATGTGAACCCGTAAATTGCAGAAAGATCTTTTTAGTGAGTTCTAGTGAGTCCAAGAAGTTAGGATGGTAAACGAAAATCGGAATATGAAACAAATCGGTGTTAGAGTCTTCGCACAGTGGCACAAAGAGCCATGGGAATTACGAGTATGCTTGGAATTACACTCAGAAACAGGAAGACAAATCAACTTTTAAATTTGCTGCATTTTATGTTGTGGACTCTAAAACGACTGAACTTCTAAACATCTGTTAGAAATGAAGACGACAAAAAACAAATGAAAATCTCCGACTGATTCGGTCTCTATAATAGCAAAATGTGTGCTCAAAGAATCGAAGTACAAGATTTGAAATCAATACTTTGAAAATGGTTTGATCAAATGAAGGAGTAAATCTAATCTAGAATACTGTTGATATTTGAAAACGAAACGACTGGTTCGCCAATTGCCACGATCAAAACAATGTTGCAAGAAAAACCCTGTCTGTAGAAATTTCCGCAGTTCGTAAAAGAGGAAGACCAAAGCATATCTGGACAAACAAAATGCGACAACAGCAATAGAGGTATGGGTTGACGCAAGAAGAAAGATAAGAAGTGGCGAATATGAGACCTGTGACGAGATCGACGAGAAAGCATCCCAACCATAGAGTAAATTATATTAAACTCTGACCCTGAAATTTAAACTAACTAAGAAATCAGGATAGATTTTGTAAATACTAATCATTGACATAAATAAAGCGAGGAAGAAGAAGAAGAAGCAGCATTTTTCTCGAGTTACTTTTTGGTTTGGGTTCTTTTATCTTGCGGCTATGTAAATATTTCAAAAATATGTGGTTTTCGTGACGGGTATACAATAGAAGACAAGCATATCAACAGTTATTTTATCGGGTCTACTTCTTCCATTGATCAAAGCATTTTCAAATTATCGGTTTCATATTTTTGACTTAACAACCAATGAATTGTATAATAAGTACTTGCCGTGCATTCTTAAAAATGAATGTGACTAAAACTAAAAATATGTTAGGTCTCATCAGCAAACTCCCATAAGCACAAGACCAACTGCAGGTTGCACAACTAATTTTCTGGTGTTAACCACATCTCTGTAAAATTATAAAAGTCAGAAATTAGTTTTTTTTTACAAAATAATTCTAAAATAAGTCATCCGGCAATCATAAAACTGCTGGCTAAGCCAAATTTACTACGATGTCTGTAGACCAGAACTTACGTGGCTTCCCTGACTTGCCATAAATTTATTTGACTAACTGACTAAATGTTAAGGTTGCCGTATTTGTTTCAAAGATAGAACTCTGTTGGTCCCGCGTTCCTTACCGATAAATGTATCGATCAATTAGAGAGAAACTCAAACGAAGAGTTTGTCTTATACTCATGTCTTATATTCATATTTAACATACCTTGCAACAGGACGTGTCGATTGAACCGATGCGACAGCGACTATCATTTTCCGGGGTACCGCATTTTTGAATATCCTCCTCAAATTTACTACTTCCCTTGAGTAACCGAAATTAAGAACAATGACGAACATGTGGCTCGAACCGCCATATTTGCAGTTGCCCATTTGTCTTTTGTAAACGAGTATGTTCCGGTTCGGAGCTGCCATATGAAATCGACCGTGTTTCATCGTGTCACTATTGCGCAGTCTTATCAATTTCAAGAAATTTTTGTAATGGCTTATTCGTTGTGCTCTTTGCGTGGCTACATTCACTATGGTATAGTTCGATGAAATCGGGAGCCAAGTTTTCTTAGCAGTACTGAAGCCAGCTTGGAAGCTATCGTCCCATTGCATTGGTGTTCGTGACGGATCACGGGAATAGTCTTGGTAGATTTGTGGATTTGTGCCACAAGCTATATCGAAAAACAAAAAATTTTAATTCATCAACAGAATCGCGAAAGTGGACGCCAAGATGTATGAATGATCAACATGTCGTTAGCGAATCATAAGAAAAAGAAAGTTTTATTTGAAACCAAAGTAAATGAATGAATATTGACACAAAATCACCCAATCTAAATGAATTACATTTTATTTATTTTTATAATTCGCTAATGTGACACGTCCTCATTTCATTAAAATAGAAAACCTTATGACGATGTTTCTAATATTCTTTTCAAGTAAACGTCACGATTGTTACCTCTAGGATCCACAGTTTCTTCGAAAGGTAGTGGACGATCAGTCATTCCAATCTCTTCACCCTACAAAACAACAACATGATTAACAAAGTCCAACGTGAATGTTTAGTCTCTGAGTCTCGGGTAAATATATTCTATGAAAGTCAAGTAAGTTGCGGGAAAATTGGACTGCAATAACAAGTAAAGCAATCTCCGATGTTTTGATAAAATATAACTTTCCTGCAACTCATCTCACTCAACTTAACAAGGGAAATATAAACAAAAATATTTTCGAACTAACGTAATATGTAACGGTTATACCAGGCATCGTTTTCAGGAAGATGTTGATCAAATCAGTTTTTTCGGGTAGATATCTTGTGGCCACACGTACTCTGTCATGATTTCCTAACTGGAAAAGTTTCTTTGCTCATTTCGATACTACAGAATTGAAAATTTCCAATGCAAAATCATGCGATCTACACTTACAACCCAATTCGGTTGAATATTGTCACCCTCCGGTAACGCATCTAGATATTTTTGAATGATGTCCCGAAACTCATATGCAGTGCTCTTCGAGTTGGTATTTATCAATTGAAAGTTGAATGGTATTTGGCCGCCAGGTTGTACGATCACACCATTGCAGACTTTTCCATAATACTTCATCAGGCTCGGGATCGTTGAGTATGCTTCAGGCAATAGGATGCTAGGATATGTAACCAGAATACATTCAGTCTTCTAATTTATCAGCAATTTTAATCATACCGAACTTTATCTCGAAATTCTGGTTCATCAACAACAGTACGCCACTCATAGGTCAAACCAAACGTGTCGGCTTGATCAAATGTTTCGGTGTGATTTAAGTAGCAGTAAAGTGTAGGTTGATCGGGACATGTGGGCGATCCACTTAAGAAACCCGGTGAGGCTGGTTTTTCATCTGGATACGATCCGTCTGCATTTTCAGGTGCTTCAAATAAAAATGGGACGGCATCTTCTCGAAAGCCATCGACGCCTTTTCTTAAATAAAATCTTAAAACTTCTTTCATTTCCTCTGACACTTCCTCGTTTCGAAAGTTCAAATCCGGTTGACCTGATGAGAATTGATGCAAATAGTATTGTTGTCGCTGTTCCACCCATGTCCAGGCACTTCCACCGAATGCTTGAATTCGATATTTAATTTACAGATTATCTTCTAGTACTTCATTTGGTTTGCTCACTGTACCTTGAATCCAATTGCTTGGTGGCACTTTGCTGCCATTTTGCGCTGTCAGTCCATCACTCCAAATGTAAAAGTCTTTGTATCTTGCGTGGTCTGGATTATCTGGATCCATGGAAGCTTGGAACCATCTATGCTCATTCGACGTATGATTAGGCACAAAGTCTAAGATCAGCCTGATTCCGATTTTGTGGCAACTTTCGATCAACTTTTCCAGATCTTTCATGGTTCCGAATATTGGATCGACTTGGTAATAGTCGGAAATGTCGTAACCGAAATCAACTTGAGGGCTTTTGAAAATCGGCGACAACCACAATCCCGTAACGCCCATTTCTTTCAAATGATCCAACCGTGATTCGATTCCTTTCAAATCTCCGATTCCATCACCGTCGCTGTCTTGATACGAACGCGGATATATGTGGGCAAAGTGGCCATATTCCCACCATTGTTCGGTTGATTGAGCATGAGTTTGAAGTTGCATTATCGCTACTGCACAAACCACAATAGCCACAGAGATTTTTGCCATTTTCACTGAGTTTCTAACTGAGAAACACAGACCCACAGAACCGATTTTTATACGAATTGAACCTTTTTAGAAGCCCAGTGGGTTGTGTATCAAACGATACCTATGAACGATATAGCAAAAGTGTAAAACTCTTTGCGAAATCGCACAATTAGCACGCGAAAATATAAAGCTGAACACACACGAACAATTTTGCGTTAATAGGATCGACAATTATGCTGCGTTTTCCATTGTTTGCCTGTGAGGAATACTCGATCACAATAGAATTCACAGGATAATTGTCGATGCTATCAACGGAAAATTGCTCGTGTGTCTTCGGCATATAATTCATGTAAATTGCTTGTGAAACAACACTTTAATCTTGCAAATTACTTTGTATGCTTTTAAAGAAACCAATTGAAATAAGTGTGTAATGTCTAGTTCGATAAATAATTTGTAGTTCGACACATATTAACTGGTACGATAAGCAAACCTAGTTCAAAAATGGCATACCAAGTGCAAGAATGTATTGCAGAAATTAACTAAGCCAGTACACTGATCTCGCTATGTATCAGCAAAGATATGTTACAGCTACACGAAGAAGAATTTTAAATTCTATTCCAGAGGTGACTATTATAAACCGTTGGCAAGCAAGAAATACCAGTTTGGTAATTGCTGCGCCTTTGAATGTGGAAATGCTAGACATATTGGCAGCGATGATATATTATTTGTAAATGAAAGCGTGACTCTGTAGATAGTAAAAAAAAATACCTGGCCGACATTGCATTAAGAAACACCTTCAAGTCTATATTGTTCAAAGTATAGCCATACAATTTCATGAAAACAATTTTTACTCAACAAACGTGCGGCAAAGTGAAGCTCAACTCACGGAAGTAGCAGAGAGGTTTTGAAAAAAAAAAACAGGTCAAGACAACAAAATCGACTAGTTCAGTGGATTTTCTCCATATAACGTATTTTGTACAGAAAATGTTCTCTTCTATAAGTTAATGGAGGGACCACTTGAAAATTCGTGTGCCACCGCCTTTGTGATCAACTCAGATGTGTCTGAACCTGTTGTTTCACAACCTTGCCACGAAGAGCTTCTTTTGGAAATCACTTCCAAATACTTGAAAATTTCATAAGACAAACTCTGTCATGTTACTAGAAAGTTGACTGGGACAGTATCCGCCGTTAGGTTACTGAGACGATTTTTCATGTGAAGAGAACTAAAGTGAGATTTTAAATGAAAAATTACTTCGTACCCATTTGTCTGACGGTGTTTTCGAACCAACAATCATTAGGTTGCGAATCCAACGCGCTAGCTCTCTACACCATCAGTTTATTTTATTCGTTACCACTGTGGATCTTAGATTTTAATATGAATGTCCTCTTTGAAAGGAGTAGGGGAATCTAACGATGAGCGGCTATGAGATCTGTTCCGAGTAGGGATTGCAATACCGTCGTATTTTTTGAAAACCGGTAAATTTCGACCTTGTTTTAGAAACAAAAAAAATGCAGTTGTGATATCAATACCAACCGAAATTCGATTTGTTTCCATGTTTGAGAAGCTACAGCTTCTTCAACGCTCATTTCTTGAAAACTTTATACAAGAACCTTAAATTGAAAATTGTGACATCTTAGATAGAAGATGAACATCAAACGTAAAATTTCAACAATGACCACGATTACTTCCAATACCCATAATAATTTGTTGTCTGACTATTGTAATTAAGATTAGGGATTTGTTTTCGAATCACTCGTGTGCAATGGGTCGCCAAGCCACCGTTATAGGGCTCTGAACAGATCACATCAATCTGGATTATGCGATCTGAATCTGATTTGAAAATTTTGAACTGATGTGATTCTGATCTGAAGTCTGAAAACGTGGATATGATCTGGTACAATCTGAATGATCTGACGCCCCAAGGATAAAAGTGACGACGGCGTCGTTGTGTATCTGTACACGAATATCACACACACATTCAAGAAGATTGTTTTTCGAGTTGCTGTTGGACTTTGCAAATCTAGGTATTCTTAGATCGATGCTTCTCGATGCATCATCACAACACCAGCCAACTATCATCTATTTTCCCAACTTTGTGTTCAGTGCTTTTGAATCGCTCGATTCAATATCTGATGTAAATCTTATCGCTTTCTAGTGGATTGACATTCGCATCAGTTTGCATCATAAGTAGCTCTGACCATCTGGTCAAAGAAGTAATAAAACACGGCATACTATGAAAACCGAAATCGATGCCACCTTAAACAGTGCAAGTAGAAATTGCATTACTGAAATGCTCAAAATACTATTTTCACTTCTAACTTTGTTTTATTGTTTGTATAACAAATCAATATAGTAGTTCGAATATGGCACAAACCGTCAATTTAAGCGCATTTTTCCTAAATAAAGGATTGATAAAAACCCGGTATTTCTTGTACGAAAAACCGGTAAACGGTTTTCGGTTTTGGAGTTTTTTTACCGGT
>JANTFA010152974.1:0-10992 GCA_026413405.1 Phytosciara flavipes
TTAGATGAAAATAACTTAGGAAAGAATTGGCAAGAAGTGGCAATGGATCGTTCGAGATGGAAGGAAATCGGGAAGGCCCACATTCAGCAATGGATATAAGAAAATGGACTCTGTTTAACAAAAACGTTTGATAACACCGTTCATAGGCTGAGAAAGAAGAAGAAGAAGAGCATCTATATATGTCAGACCAAGGCATTCAAATTGTTGAGCTCTCTTAGGGTGGAGCAAAATAGTATTTGTAATTTGTACTTGTAAACATACCTCAGAGTTCTTAGATGTCAAAATTTATAACGCAATGTCTGACTAGGGCAGCTATCTAGCAAAGTAACAAACATTGTTTACAAAATTAGATGGATTCGAATCGGAGAGTGTACCTGTAGAATATTCTAACACTGTAGGTGTCACTGATAAAGTGTTAGAATATTCTCAAGGCAAACTGTCCGATTTCAATGCCACTAATTTTGTAAACAATGTTTGTTACTTTGCTAGATAGCTGCCTTGGTCAGACATTGCGTTACAAATTTTGAAATCTAAGAACTCTGAGGTATGTTAACCACTACAAATTACAAATACTATCTTGCTCCACCATAAAGAGAGCTCAATAACTTGAATGTTGGGTCAGTGGATAAACAAATGAAAATAAATTTCAACGTACTGCAATCTGAGAATAACGCGAACAGTTGGAATTCAACGCTACGGCGATTGTGATTGACGTTTTCCGTTTCTTTTTGAGTGGCCAATTATGATCTTGGAAACTGAGAAATAGGACTTGTACGATCAAAAGAGCAGGGCGGTTAGTTGCCGTCATTACATTTTGACATAAACATAACGACAATCATTTCTTCTAATTTAAAGGTCTACATGCGTTATTCAAGAGTGTCAGCAATCCAGTAAGTCAGCTCTAATAAAGTTTTATTGTACAAAATTACAGGGATCAAGGTACACTGACCGATTTGATCCATCTAATTTTGTAAATGAACTTTGCTATGTTGCTAGAAAGCTGCCGTTGCTAGAAAGCTGCCTTGCTAGTGAGTATAGACTTTTTATAGCTGCTTTCGACGGCACTGAAAATATTTAGTCAGAAAGACCTCATATACAACGCACTTCAAGCATGAGCGGTATGCGGTACTCTAAATAGAGTACTGAAACTGGACAGTGTGTCATACAAATTTTTACACTTTGAAAAAATTGGGACAAAGATTCTATAGAAATTAGTATTCTATTTGACAGCTGTCAACTATGGTCACTTTTTTGCTTGGAGTGCGTATCATGTAAACTGTTCAAGTTTTGTACCATCTGCGTTTCAGCACAGGCGAGTCTCTACCTCTTAGTCTCGCTCTCAGCATTAAGTTTAAAACAACATGAAAATACTGAAGAAGCAACTAGAATTTTGTTCTTTGATGTCGAATTTATGAACCACTAATTTACGTTAATTGAAGCGATGAGAAAGTGGCAATGGACAAAAGTATACAAAATGACTATTTACACTCGCATTTTAAATGAGCTTCATCAACTTACCTAGAAGTCTATTACTGCAGACAAATCACACACTCCCGGAAATTAAAAAAAAATTGATTCTTTTCTAAACTTTGTATTTCGTAAGCCCACTCACTCTGCTGTAACATCTTACAACTGAATTTCGCTGATTTTTCTCTCCAATGAACTTGTCGAGAACAAGGAATTCAAGGCAGATGATGGATCCGAACCAGAATTTTCTATGTCTTTCAAGAGACATTGTTCCAGCTCTGATACCCGTTGACCGTGGACGGAATTGCAGCTACTATCTTCCGAATTAGTGCAAAACAAATTTTTCCTAACGCCGGCCGCATAATATTTACCAATTGATGCGGACGTATCCTGGGAACTTTGTGTTTTCAAAAGATCTGACGAATATTGTATGTCGTCGTGGGACTGTAATCCAAATAGTAAAATTTCATCGTTGAATGTGAACAGATCTGGTCCAAGTGGTTCATCGTCGGAGGTGGAAACGTGGCATAGTGGCACCTTTAATGGCCGATAATGATCCGATGAACTGGACGAATTTGTTTCCCGTTGAAATTCATTCTTTCGAGCAGTTGCGTAGATTTTGCTTAAAGTGCGCGAAATTCTGGGATCATTTTCGAAATGCTCTCTCTGCGCTTGTTTCATTCGTTTATATCTTTCAGACGGAAATAAATTCACTTTGGCTGGTGGTATTGGTCTCCAGTTGAATACAGGCGATGACGATGAGTCATGGGATGTTCTTTGGATTGATTGGTCGATATTTACTGAAGAAAAGCAAATGTTACTTTTGCATGCTAGACATGAACAGATTTTAATCTTCTTCAGACGGTTATGTCGACAAACTTGTCCCTCAACTTGTCGCATTGCTTGCAATGAATGTTGATCAATGATTTTTTCACTTTCTTTTACAACATTTGCTGGCACCGTACCACCACCAGTTTCAGGTTGTTTGACAAACGTTGCATTGGGATGAACGTATGACTCAGTAACTTCAGCATCTGTTCGGGGTTGAACTTTTGGTTTACTTTGTTGTTTGAACAGATCAGTGATGTTCTCCCACACAATGTCAGTCTGCACACTTGTTTCCTTCACAACATATTTGTAGCTCACATTCGCCGCGTCGCTTGATGTATCAAAGATCTCATCTACCATTTGTACCAGTTCATGTGTTGGAAATGTCGGTAATTTTATTTGCTGATATTCTTCTTGCGGTAAGTCCTCTGCAAAACAAAACGACACGAAAGTGATACCAGAATCGAATACGAAAGAGAATTACATGCAATACTCACCAGTGTTATACTTATGCAGTCTGCTATCGCCACTAGTTGATGTAACCGCCCCCTCTGAGCACCACCTGGTTACAGGTTTGGTTCTTGCCTCTTCCACTCTTTCCTTCCTAAGTGCTTCAATTGTTACCAATTTTTGAGTTTGGATGCCGACATCCTTTGAAGACCTTGCTTTCATTTTACGGTCTGCGAATCCCGAAGTCAATGCCGATGCTTGTGAGACATTTAGGGAAATACTTTCTTCGAGACTGCTAGCGTATCCATTGTTTTGTGATGGTGTCGTTGATGAGCAGGTTACCGATGTTTTTGTTTCATTCGATTCAACGCTTTCGTCAACATTTACAACTTCTAAATTCATTGATGCAGGCCTCTCTGGACTCCTATGCAGCGCTTCAGTTGTTTTCTGTTCAGCTTGTTCCACCGACTCCATACTTTGAGTTTCAACAATTTCCAGCCTACTGTCCGATTCTTCGTAAATAATTTGCACCAACTTTATGTTCGTGTTCCTGGTACGCTGGAATCCACACGGAGCAATAGATATCTCCGGTATTCGTTGCACACAGCATTCAGCTCTTATGTTCAATTGCGGTAAAACATGTTTTTGAATCTTGCTGTGGTCCGTTGATTCTGATGTTAATAGTTCCGAAACGACCGCTTCCGTTACTGTGGTACGTGCATCACCAAACGACGATTGAAAGGACTTTGCTGAATAGACATTGCAACGTTCAAAGAATTCGTGCCAAGTGAGTCCATCGTTCAGCAATGATTTAGCGGTGACTACGGGCGACTTTGCTTTGGCAATGAATTCAGTTGTCTCTTTCGAAATGCGTTTCGGGATCATCGAACCTCCACTTTCCACTAATTTCAAGCCCGGATGGGTTCGATCGAAATTGTAATATCTAGACGCGTATGGCTTGACACTCCATCCGCGACGGGATTGCTTAGCCGTTGATGCAGTATCCTTTCTTGGGACACACGAATGCTTCTTTGGTAATGGTCTAATTATACCTGTTCCGAATGGACCCGGATGAGATATGGTCGGTGTGAAAGATTTGTTGGGTGGATTGGAATTACGATGGAAAATATTTTCTTTTCTCGATGAACTGTTGCTGAAGTAAAAGTTATCACGGTCGTTTACCGGTAACACGACATCCGAAGCGGAATGCTTCTGTTTCCTTAGTGAATTTGAATTCAAAATTGAAAGACACAAATATTCATCTGAAGCCGCATCACTTCTGACTTTCTCATTTTCATAGTCTGTTTGGAATTGCTTTGAGACTTCAATTAATTTCTCAATGTCCTGTTCGAGGTTGTACTCGTTACGCGAACACTTTTCGTTGACATCGGTTTCACTGTTTTCATTAACACAACTCCCTGTGCCACTGTGACGATCACTGTTGTGTACTTCTTCGAGCACCGTTTCAGTACGAGCAGAATTAATCCTGCTTTTGATTTCACTAATATTTTTCATTGTTAGAGCGTCGTTTGTACATGCAATTTCACATGACACCCTTCCGTCCGACCCACAGGAATATTACATCCTTCATGGTCTGTTGACATCGACCAACTGTTCAATTCAAAATGTTACACTGTTTACCACTTATACCGAACATTGTTGTTCATTCATTCCATTCATTCATCGTTTACGATACAAATACGAAAAAAGCACAAAAGCAAATTGAGTACGACAACATGTTGGTAGATGTCATTGATTTTGTATTGTTGCTTTTCATTCATTGAAGTATTCTGTTCGATGTGAATACAATTTACGAAATCGTTATTTGTGCTTATGCAATGGGAGTCTGTAGACTACAGTAACTGTTGAGGTAACTGTAGTTATTGATGTCAAATACAGCAGTTTTTTTCTATAAGCTGCAATTGACACCCAGCTTAAAACTTTTGATTTCCAATATGTTTCCCTTGTTGGTGATCCATCTCGACCAAAATATATGGAACAAGCCAACCTTTAGATCATTTAAGTCAAGACTCGTTCGAAAGGAAGGAAGTGCGGACAATATTTGGACCAGTATTTGACCAGAACCGATGGCGCAGGCGATTTAATCATGAGCTCATGCAGCTTTACAAAGTGCCGGACATCGTCAGAACAACAAAGGTGAATCGATTACGATGGCTCGGTCATATGCAGCGTATGGATGACAATCGCGTTCCGAAGAAAATCCTGAAGTCCAAACCGGAAGGCAAAGGAGTGCATCAGGTCGACCAAAGTCCAGATGGTGCGACGCAGCTTTTGCCAATTTGAGATCAGTCGGAGTAACCAGCTGGGAGACGTTAGCTGCAGATAGGTCCAGTTGGAGAAGCATGTTGGAGGAGGCCAAGACCCATAATGGGTTGTAGTGCCACTTAAGTAAGTAAGTAAGTCGAGACTCATCCATGAAGTTCGTATTCAGACAGAGGGGAAGGGTATTAGGCCCTAATACTATTAGCGGTCAAGATATGAACCAGTTCATTGACAGCTAGTTGCTAAGTTTTGGAAATATCTGAGCTTCTATGAAAATACGGCATATTGCAGGCTCGAAACTAACTTCAAACTGAGTACAATAAATGAAGTCAATGAAATGAACAGATTTGGTCACTGAAAGTTTTTGTGCTCAAGAATTTTTAACAAATCACGAAAATTAAGACAAAACAATCAAAAAAGTATTAAAAAAATGACGAAAGTAAAATGCTGGATCAATTCAAAAAAATCACAAAAAATAAAAGTCGTGAATTTCCGAAGTAGTTTCCCCATCGATATTACAAGGAGCAAATCAAGCGGTTCAAAAAATTTTACGAGTGAGAAGAAGCAGCTTGAAGATGGTTCAATAAGTCGGGTTCAATGAGTCAACTTTGACATTCTCCGAATACATGTTGGCGTACGCGGGGTGGTGAGTCCGTTTTATCAGGAAGAATACTCTAACGATTCCCGATGTGCATTTAATTTCAAAAAAAACAGACAAAATTACAAATATTGCAGTTCAGCAATCAGTCGATTAAATGAATCCCAGCTCACGTTCTACCTTTAGTAATAAACAGAACTTGTCGGAGGAATATAGTTGCATGTGACCCGTAACGCTTCACTAATTGCATGCAACACGTAATCGACTCTTTGATAAGTTGCATTAGAATTTAGTAAGCCAACACGGAATATGACGTCTTCGGTGCGACCAAAACCCGATGAAACTTCAAGCGAGTAGCTGGAACGCATAAGTTTTCATTAAATTGCATCCTCATATTGTTCTACAGCAATGTGCTGTGCATTGACTACCACAGTAAACTTAAGATAAATAGAAATTTTGATCTTCTGCGCAGGTTTTCAACATCACAAAAACCTGCGCCGAGTTTTTTTTCTATTTGAATTGAGTTTTCTGTAGAGTTAGTTTTCCAGTTACCTTTCTAGCAAATAATTGGATACTTTGTTCCAATCAACTCCATACGGAATTCGAACAGCAGTTATGGTTGGCAAACGTTCTTCTGGCTTATCAACAAATAACTCCAATCCCATCCTTTGTAGTCCTTTTTGCAGTCGCAATGCATTTTCAGAATGACGATTTCGGAACGATTCTAAGCCCTGTTCACAAATTTCCGCTAGCGCTTCCCGTAAACCATACATAACCATCAGCGACACTGTATGATGCTTACTAACGATGAGAGAAACATAAAGTTCCAATGAAAAATTTCTAATGGAACACAACGCATCTTACATTCGTGTCTCGCCCTGGCATCCCCATTTACTGCTCAACAAAATAGCGTCCCAATAATAGGATTTCACCGCAGTTTTCCGATCATAAATTTTCTTCATTGCTCTATCGTTCAGAGTTATCGGGGCAAGTCCTGCGGGTGAGCCCAGCACTTTTTGCGAAGCAGTAAACGCTGCATCTATTTTCCATTCGTCAACCAACAATTCAACAGCACCGGCGGTACTTACAGCATCCACTACCAATAGACAATCATACCGTCGACACAAATTTCCCAAACCATCAAATGACTGCAGTACTCCGCAAGACGAGTCTCCATGCACGATATACAATATTTTTGGTCGATGTAATTCCATATGACCGCGAATTTGTTCGTATTGAAGTGTGGTGCCCAATTTGGCTTCAAGTACCCGCACATCGGCACCTAAAAGTTTACCTATATCTACAGCCCTACGACCGAAATCCCCAGCAACACCAAACAAAACAACATCGCCTTCTTCAACCAAATTGAAGAGCACCGATTCGATGCCCCCATTTCCCGAACAGCTGGCACAGTATGTAACCGAATTTTTGGTCTGGAAGATATATCGAAGTCCTTCTTTGATTTCGTCCATTATCTGCAATTGAAAATGTTTTTTTCAAAGATTTTACATTGATTCAGAATTGATGCCGTTGCATATACTTGATGCGTTTCGTCCATATAAAGTCCCATCAGTGGCTTGCAAAGAGCTTCACTGACCCGTTGTGAGAAATTTGTCGGTCCTGTTCCCAATAAAATGGCAGGCTTCGTTGATATGGGTCGAAGTAGACAGGATGGCACCGGCACATTAGTTCTTTGTTCAACAATGGTGTTGTCAGGATCTTTAGTCGTTAGCTCTGCTAATTTCTTAGCAACAGAAAACAGTTTTGAATCCATTTCGATCGCACAGTCGACGGTTTAAAGTACACTAAAATCAATTTTGAATTTGCACTTGATTTCAAATAAAAAATTTTTTTCAGATAACTAGCTTCAGTGAAATCAGAAATTTTCAGCCGAAACACGGTCGTTATCAGTGGCCGTTTGTCTTTGGACTCTTATCATCAAACAAGAGAATGAACGAAGCGCCGTCATTTATCAATACTAAGACTTTCATGAAATGTACTGAGCATAAAAATGGTTGTTTTTCGTTGACATGACTCGCAACTTTTACGTGATAAAAAGTTGAGTTCAATTTTGTTTACGTTTGATTATCGATTTGTTTGCAGGTACCTTTGGATTTGCATGCTTTGAATTGGAAGCAAAAATAATTTCTTTTAAAAATGAACCACAAAGTCTTTCAGCTAATGTGTGAACTGCATTTTTAAATCGTTCCATTTAGGCTCATGTCTAAACTTCAAAATTGAACTCTGAAAACTGAACCACCGCGTTATGATGACCTTCATTAGCTTTCAAACAGAAAAAAATTGATGAAAATCCAATGAAATTTTGGATGTTGGCCGCCATTATGTTAGGTCTTTAACAAAGTTATATGCTCCTTACCTTCGGAACAGTTTCTTTTTAAATCCGGCGAAATTTACTCGAGATATCGTCAAAAACTTTACCTTACTGTTAAGTAGTTCCACTAAGACTCACTCTGTCTAGGGACACTAACTATTGATTTCGTTATTTGAAATGAGGACGAAGGCCTATCGAAATAGTAGTGGTAAAACTGACATACTACATTTTGCGCTGATTTGACTTCTTTGAGCAACCACAAAATATTTAACTTTATTAATTCAGGCAGTAAGACCGCTTCAAAATTTGAATTTTGAGTGAATCAATGAATGAACCAATGAATTGATAAATAAATTCAACAACATGTCCAGTACACAACGGTCAAAGCATCTATAACTACCAAGCAGCAGAGCAGAATTTCATTGAGGGGCCTACTCGACGCAGCAGTCCAAAATTCTCATATAAATTTGATTTTTTTATGTTGGTACAATATCACTGCGTTTCAATGTTCCATACTAAATGAGGGGCCTAATAACCGTTAAAAAAATTTGTTCTTGTGCTTGTTAGTTATAGATGCTTTGCAACGGTGCGATTGCGAAGACAATTTTGCGTTTCTTTTTAAACTTCGAGCGGACTTACGGCGTCAATTTCTATTATAAGATCTTATGCCTAAGTCATAGAGGTAATACAGAGGCCTAAGTTATGTATTATCATTTTGTTCTGTTGATATTTGCGATAAACAATTCATAGCGGGAGATTACATGGTAGCTGGTCCGAGAAGCCACAGGATGATGTTGTGGATTTTGTGTCATTTGTAGAATGGCCAATGGCCATCATCATTCACACGATGTTCTTCTTTGAATGTGTTGCATGTCCGGGTGAGTGTAATATGTCAAATTACCATTGAAATTCATTGTTATGCGTGTGTATGCAGAAAATGCGTGTGACGTCACACATGAGCAATTTTCCTGTTACATTTTCTTGAGTGCCTTTTGCCTTTTGTACAGAAAAACATTTCTTACTATGTCAACAACAGCCAGGAATCGAACCCGAACCTTCTCAATGACAGGTCCACTGAACCAATCCTGTTGTAGTGACCTAATAAGGAGTCATTCACAAATTACGCACGCTATACAGGGGGAGGTGGGGTCTGACAAAAGCGTACATTTTCGAAATTTTCTCCATACATTTTGGCGTACGATTTGATTTGATTTGAATTCGTTGGAATTCATAATTTTGAGAGTACGTAATCTGTGCATGGCCCCTAAGACGCTCGAACTTTGTACGGGCTGCAATGAAGTAAAAGATTTTTTCAACAATAAGAAACCCTTCATAAATGACGTCACGCAGTTAGAGGAAGGAGGACTGAAGAAAACGTGACGGTCAAATTTGAGTCACTTTCGACCCTTTTTGTGTGACGAGGGAGGGAGGAGGTTTCCTTTCAAGAAGTCTCTAAAATAGCGTAATGTCATTTTTAAAAACGATACGCTCGCCATCTCATAAAATCTGGAAGAAAGCTTTCGAAGAAATGTGAACAACATGATATGATGTTCGTAACAGGTGAAGCAGGTCAACTTCAGGCTGAAATTAGAATCTCTTCAGGTTCAAATCAATATCAGGTTCGGGTGGTAAACTGAATCAGGTCAACCTTAGCCTGAACAGAGCATTGACGTGAACTCAATCGTTAGATAATTTAGAAATTTAAAATAATTCAGCTTGATTGGACCGTTCAATAGTTTCAACATTAAATCATATCCAGTGTTTGTATTTCCGCTTCCATAAATACCAACAAAACCAAAGTTAATCGCATAGAGACCTTTCATAATTTTCATTCACCTCTTCGTTGTGTATAACTACAACTTCCTCTCTCATCGCATATTTCGGAAAAGTGGGAAGGAAGCTTCGCGTAACAACAAAAAGCGGCGGCGATTCATAATAAAATAATTCAAAACAATGCGCACGACGAGTTAAAATGCTATTGTTGAAATGATAAGTGAGAGAGAAAAGAGAGAGAGAGAGAGAGGGGGACGAGAGAGACTTTATTAAAACCGTTCGCGCGCGATATTATTTCGTTCATCATTTAAGCGAAACTTTATGGTGCGCATACACAAGCCGTTTTACGAGTCGGTGTTGATATTCGATGAAGATATAATCCAACCAGCCAGATACTTTTCTGAGGCTTAGACGAATGGATTATTAATTGCGTTCAACCAGAGTGATATATCTCTCTGCCGTGTTTGCCGATTTCATTGATTTTGTTATTGATATTGGTTTGGTCGATGATTTTTTCCGGTGGTTAGTCGTTTGAGAGATTCAATTGCAATCGCGTTCTGATTACACCATTGACTAATTGTTTCCGAACTGAATCGGAGTGAGTTGTACTGTGTGTTGTGACCTAGTTAGTCACAGTTTGGTATTGTGTGTTTTTTCATAGTGTATTATCCAACACTGTTATCGAAATGCAAACTCTAACGGCGTTCGATTGAATAATTAAAAGAAACTCTAGCTAGAAATATACTTTTATGATTGGAGTGTATACTAAATGTCAATGTTCTTAAGACATTCGTACTGGTAAAACATCTGCATATATTGAGACGAAATATATAGAGAGTTCCATCCTCGAACGAACAGAAAGTGTGTGTTCGGTTGTGCGTTTAAATGTGTATCATGTGTCAGTTTTGTCATCTACCATTAAGAACCTACTGATCGGATAGCATTTCTCATCATTCCAAGCCTGCTTTTTGGATTAAAAAGAAACGCAACATTTTTTGTCTGCACCTACTACTGACTCCAATATGGCACAATTCAAAGACAATTCATGGGTATGTCACAGTTTGCTTTTTATCGAAACCAATTAGTTATTTAGAGCTATTAGAGCGATGTAATCGCGTCGTCTATGTCAATATGGATGAGCTGAATTGCTCTTAATTTTATAACATGTAGGTGTCGATAGGTCGTTACTAGCTAATTCTCAATTTCACAATCATTTTTCTGTTAATTTGTGATGGATGTTAGTGTTACATTTTATTGTCAT
>JANTFA010152985.1:0-10991 GCA_026413405.1 Phytosciara flavipes
TTTGATATCGACCATGTTTCCACTGAATCAAACGCTTTTTCGAAGTCGATGAATATCAAGACCATTTCCATGTCGTAATGGTCTTGATATTCTCTGCATTTCTCAATCAATGTTCTAATCACTTGGAAATGATCATTTGTGCTGAAACCAGATCTAAATCCAGCCTGTTCAACAGATTGATAAAAGTCGAGCTTTTTCCTCTTTGCGATGATTTTCATGAACAGCTTGTAGATTGTTGGTAGCGAGCTAATGGGCCGGTAATTTTCCAGCTTTTTTATGTCTCCTTTTTTGTGCAGCAATGTTATTTCTGCATTTGACCATGCTTCTGGCACACTTTCCCATCTCTTTTTCATTATTTTGAAATTTTCATGCCGCCCCTATAAGCAAAAATTGACGGGCGCACACCTCTAATTCATTTGTAATGTATCAATGATTAAAGTTGCTTATAATGGATCTGTTTACGCTGTTAGTCCACCCCTACGGCCAATTTCTTCAATTTGTGTACTAGAAAACCTTCTCAATAAATACCCTAATAGCTCGTTGCTAAAGCGTAGCACAGAATATCCATTGGAATCTTGTTTTATTGACATTTCAAATTTGAGCGGACTACTTCTTTGAAAGGCAGACATCAATTGTTTACTTTAACTATCAATGAATACAATTGCCACTCCAGCGTTTCATTGTAGTGAAACATAAAAAGATAACCGCATGATGAATGAATGATGCTGTGAATGACATCGTAAATTTGTGAATCATGAATCAGTTACACATTCGTTTATCAAACTTGTTTTTAAATTTCAATGGAGTTGTCGCGCTACAATATTTTTTCTGTATTGAAGTCAACCTGTTAGTGTTGTATATAGAAATTTCATGTTTCGTTTTATTTCGTTTAAGTTCTCTTTGCGTATGTAGATTATACTTTGACGTTTTGTTGTTTTAGAGTCACTATAGTGTCGTTTTGTTTTTAATATTAAAACAGATCCCAATTACATCTAAATATCCAGCACAATGTCTTCAACAAATCACTTATTTATTGGCTCAATAATCCATTGGACAGCTATGGATGAGATGGTGATGTTAACCGATGGATTCGTGGCAGTTGAAAATGGAAAGGTAAAATTACCGAGCCAAATAAAAGCGACTTCCTGTTTAAAAAGATTATTTTGCCGTAGATCATCCAAGTCGGTAAGAGTGCTGATCTGCAGGCATGGAAATCGACTACCAATATAGATCTACCAGTTACCGAATTAAAACGAAATCAATTTCTCTTGCCCGGCTTTATCGATTGCCACATTCATGCATCACAAGTCCCTAATATCGGACTCGGGTTAAATAGGCCGTTGCTAGAATGGCTGGACACTTATACATTCCCGTTAGAGTCTAAATATGGAAATGAAGCATTCGCCGCCGATGTCTATGAGAAAGTTGTCGTAAGTGTGACAAGCCAGAGGAAATTTCTAAAATTTTAATGAGAAAACTTTTCCTTATTCATAGAAAAGGACACTACACTCCGGAACGACAACTGCCTGCTACTTTGCAACCAATCATGCAAATGGCTCCTTTGTATTAGCACAAAAGGTATTAAGTCATGGACAAAGAGCTTTTGTGGGGAAGGTGTCGTCGAATTGTTCCTGTCCAGATTTCTATATGTTAGTAGCCAGCCAATTCGGTATCGAATTTTTGCCTCAATTTTTTTTCTTTAATTTTTGAACAGAGAGACGACCGAACATTCGATAAAAGAGAATGCCGACTTTGTGGACAAAGTGCTCGCATTGAATGTAATTTTTGTGTCCTTAAATTTTGATGATTTCTTTTGATTCAATGAATCGTCTATATGCAGAGTGACTTGGTCAAGCCGGTAATCACCCCGAGATTTGCAGTCACTTGTGATGCAGAACTAATGACCGAACTGTCGAATTTAGCTCTAAAGCGTAATCTACTTGTTCAAGTAAACACGCAGCCGTTGTCTCATTTTCCATTGGGCTAAGTAACTGAAACTAAGTTTGCCTTTCCAGACGCACATATCGGAAAATGTTGGCGAAATTGAATTTGTAGAACAGCGTTTCCAACAGTCCTACGCAAATGTTTACAAATCATGTGGACTACTATCAGCCAAAGTAAACCTTATATGACTTTTACGACAAAACTTGCATGTTCAAACTCTATGTTTATATAGTGCATCCTGGCGCATGCGGTACACTTAAGTGATGATGAAGTATCCGTGCTGAGCTCTTGTAACACATCAGTGGCCCACTGTCCAGCGTCGAATACAAACCTAGGCTCTGGTCTGTGCGATGTCAAACGACTAATAAATGCTGGCATTAAAGTTGGACTGGGTACCGACGTTTCCGGTGGAAATGATGTGTCCATTTTGAGCGCCTGCAGGGATGCCCTGGCCGTGTCTCAACATATAAAAATTGTGAAAACCCAGGACATCAAAGGAACGGGAAAAATAGCAGAGGCCAAGGAAACAGAAGCGTATGTTCCGTTGGACTACAAACAAGTGACGTACCTAGCAACGTTGGGTGGAGCCAAAGCATTGTTTTTGGATGATGTAATTGGGAACTTTGAAGTTGGTAAAAGCTTTGACGCACTGCTGATTGACATCGATTCGGATCCGATTGATACGTTTGACTTTCAACAATCGGAAACCGACGGCGAACATTTGCTGAAATGTTTGCAGAAATTCGTTTACTGTGGAGATGATCGGAACATTAGCAAGGTGTTTGTGGACGGTAAGCAAGTAAAAGTTTTTTGATGTTTCCATGTTTGTGTATAACGACGCACTGTCCTCACATTACATAGAAAATTATTTGGCTAATAAACACAAACTGAAATGTTTAAATACGATTTGAATGAATCAATTAAGGACCACTCAGATAAGATGCCGTTCATAAATGACGTCAACCTATTTTAAAGACTTTTCGAAACCCTCTTCTCCACGCAGTAAAGCTCAAAAATGACCCAAATTTGAAGAGACCGTCACACGTTTTGTTGAAACAGCAAGAAGTCATTTATGAACGGTCCCTAATTCACACCGTCTCATGGATTCTATCGACAAACACAAATCAACTGAAAATAATTAATTTTATTAATCTCAAGCAAATCTTTGCGTAATAAGCGTTAGTCTGGTTATTGCGGTATGCGATCTCTCAAGTAAGCCATGATTGAATCCGTTCCCTTTTCCAGTATCTGTTGGCGAGGTTGACGAAATCTATTGCCACTGATTTCGAGTACCCTATGAGGAATGAGAAACATAAATTCTATCAAATATTCAGCCACATTATGGTGATCGCACTACTATCCGAATATTACATTATTTTCTTCAACAATCCCAATTCCGGCGGCACATGATCCACATTGTTATTAGCCAAATCTAGCGTTGCTAGTTTGGGTAGTGCACCAAGACCACTGGCACTAACATCAATTTTTTCAATTTTATTATCTCTGGCTAGCAAAATTTCAAGCGAACGCAGTTCGTACACGCAATCAGGTATCTTAGTGAATCTTGACACAGAATCGATATAAGAAAAACGTTCAATTTCAAACAACAGGAATCGAAATGACAAACTCACTTGTTGTACGATATGTTCAATTCACGCAAAGTGTTGAGTAGACCGAATTCTTTCGGCAATTCGGATATGGAATTGTTGGCCGCATTACAGTAGGTTATTCTCGTAAATTGTGACATGAATACTGGAACGGATGCTATGTTGTTATTGCTCATGTCGATCTCTGACAGAAAGGCTTCCAAATACGAAAGGCTGTGAATACAGAAAATAATTCCGTCAAATTATTTAGAGCACACGGTGAATCCTTTTGTATCGATACTGACCCGTCTGGGAATGCCGTTAATTTATTTTTGCTCAAGTCAACTTTATCGATCGATTCTTCTTGAGCGGTTAAAAAGACTGAATCCGGAATATCTTTCAAATTCTTTCCACTGATGGCCAGTGATCGGGCTTTTCTCATTTGAAACCTGAGTTTTGTTGTTGTTAATTAAATCAATGTCAGCAGCGCTTCTGTCAAAATTGTTGCTCAAAGAAAATATCAAAATTACCTGTCCGGATAGGTGTTATTTTCCGCTCCTATTGTTGGCACACTACTTTTCGCCGCTTCATCGGCATGCTCTTCCTGCGAAAAACGATCGCGCAGAAGTTTGAGTATTCGTATTGTCCCACCCTGGATGATATCTCGTCGGATCGATCGGATGGGATTACCATCGAGCTGTAGACTCACTAAATGGGATAATGTTGATAATGAGCTGGGCAGGCTGTTGAAAATGATATATGGAATATGAGTTAGACCCACGGAGGTATGTATTCGATTTTAGTCAACTCGAAGAAAGTTTGGAGACATTGTAGCACATACCTATTAATTGAATTGTTCGATAAATCCAGACGCATTATGCTTTGAAGATAGGCAATTTCGCTGCACAATTTCTCAATTTTGTTATCTCTCAAATCCAAAACTTTTAACTGGGGAAGGTTTTGGCAAAAATCTGGTGGAATTTCCTTTTTAAAAGAGCAAAAAATAGTTAGGCGTTTCTTCATAAACTTTGTTCAGACAAAATGCAAGACAAAAAATGCTTTCAATGCTATGTTAACAAACATACCACTAAATCGTAGGTAGATATGACATAATTCACGGCGAATATAAAGCGCTTAAAGTGTAGTTTGGTTGTTCATTTACGTGAGTAATACGCACAATTATATACCGAGCAGCAACACACTAAATACAATTTTACTTTCACGTTTTGCCTTGAGTTTTGATCGGGGACATCCCGACAGCTTTTCACTGGAATTTTGTATTCAACCCGAACGAAGAAAAAAATTTCTTCATCGGAGTCTTTTTCTCAAGGACAGCTGAAGGGATCTATGAACATACTTTCTGATGTTGTTGCAAGCCTACCTTTATAAAATTATTGGAAATATGAATTTCCTTCAAAGACTCGCAACCATTGCACATGGGTAGTTCCACAATATCGTTGTGCTGAGCATACAGAAATTCCAACTTTCTTAATTCTTCCATTTGCGTGGGCAATTTCTCAAGATCGTTGTTCATAATATCGAGTGTATTGAGCCCTGTTGATTTGATTTTTTTTTCATTAGAATAGCAGTAAAGAAAACTTGACATTGTTTTGGCTATACTGTCAAATGGAAGTCATATGCTACAGTACACATCATTAACAACAAATTTCATCACAACCGACGATTAACAAGATAATAGAATGAAATTCGCACATCATTATCAGCAGAGATTAGTTAATTTGAACTTACTTCGTATGTTAACAATGTCATCCGGTAGAGTTTTCAATTTGTTGTGAGACAATGACAGCTTACTAATTCTCACTAAAAATCCAATCCCTTCAGATATTGATGTTAATGCGTTATGCGATAGATCCTAACGATAAATTGAAAATGTTTTTGGATTTTATTCCAGCCTTAATTATGTTGATTGTCCTCACCAGTTCTTCCAACATCAAGAGGTTATTCAATTCGGTTCCCATTTCTGTAAATTGGTTATGTGAGATATTCAGTTGCCGTAGCTCAGCTAAATCGAAAAATGTTTTCGGTAGTTGGGTTAGTTTGTTGTGACTCAGATTGACTTTAATCAACTTTCGCAGCTGGCCTATTTCATTTGGTAAAGACTGCAGCGCATTGTCTCGAAGCTGAAAGTTTTTTTTTTCAAATAAAATCGTTTCGGGTTCATTCATAAATATGCCAGTGAACGAACTTACATTCAATATTTCGAGATCTTGCAAGCATTCGATTTCATTGCTGATGGACGTTAAAACATTCGAACTCAAATCCAGATTGTTCAAACTTTTCTGGTTCCACCATTCACTGTCCTCACTTTTATCCTCTTTTGCAAAGGTTTCATCCAAATCCTCCTTGTCTGGCTGGTTAATATGCCAGACTTTCGGCGGTACTATGGATGTAGAAATGGAATCGTTAAAAAACTTTCATTTTGTTATGCTGTAGGTATCTTGTATAACCAGTTGCTAATGCCCGGCCCGATAAATTGAGACAGCCAGATTTACGGGCAACTTTTATCATCCCTTTGGAGAGTTGACCTTCATCCTCCTTTTTGTTTTGTAAATGAAACACTGGATTCAAATTCTTCTTTCGATTCATTGTTTACAAAGCATAGGCGGATAAAATATGCAATTGAAACCTGGTGCCAGTTGTGATTTTATTAAAACAAATAAAAATTAATTTCAATGTTGTCGCTGTAAATACACACGATGTCAAAACAAACCATACAACCCACACACATTTGAAACAACCACACACTGACATACTTATTAATTTAGCTGAATGACATAATATATTCAGCATATTTCACTATGTTCGGGAGCCACCGTTAAAAGTGTAAAATTTTGAACATCTAATAAGAAATTATTCCACAAGGTAGATTTGTAGGAAAACCATGTCATCAAAGGGTGTTCAGATAAACCATTTTTTAAGTCTTAATAAAATATTTTTTAATTTAAGACATCCGAGTTAGAGGCTTCGAACCTTTCAGAAACGGGGTAGTCATCTGTTATCGACAACAATGGCCAAAATGAGTTAATAGATCCAAGTTTCTTCATATAGAAAAATGAATGTTACAACAAATGGAGTATTAGATCTCGTATGAAACACAGAACACTTCAAACAAACGAAGTATCAGATTTAACAAAACTATTGTGCTACGGCTGCCTTTTCTGGAAGATTTTTTCATTTTCGGTAGTAATCTAGATCTAGAGTCTTTCTTATTGGTCAATTCTTTAGCTTTATACAGCTTTACAATGTGTGCTATAACGTTAATGTGGAATATTATATAGCCAGGTCACATATCAAGCTGCTCATCGAATGACATTTAACGTTTTCCGAAAAATATCTTCTCTTTGAAGATTGAAATAGAAAGGTATACGGAAACTTAGTCGGTTAGAGCATCGCCCCGGAACCGTGAAAATCGTTCGCGTGGCACCTGTGCCAATTTTTAATTTCAAATCACATGCTCACAAGCGCACACATTAATCCACCTAAGAGAATTTCAGAGATTTTTAACGTTAACAAGGCAGCTTTCTAGCGAAACCTCACAGATTTCACAAAATTTAAGGGATCGAAATCATAACACATCATTACACTCCATTGTAATGAAATTCTCAAGCTAAACTGTCCGATTTCGATCGCTTTAATTTTGTTAACAAAAAACTCTGTTAGATTTTGCTAGAAAGCTGTCTTGACGTTACGCCGTAGTAGCGGACCTTTAGAATATCATATGGCAAATTCCACAACCTTGTCCCGTATTTCACAAACTGGGTCTTGAAATAGCTCGGAATCCGTGAGACTTTTCTTAGAGCAAGTTTTGGAAGTTTGACGTGTTTACGACTGTTACATTTACATTATAATCATCACTAGGCGTTAGACCAAGCAATATTCGATGAAGCACAAAATCTAAACATTTTCCGTTCCAATGAGAATTTGTGTGCCGATGTAGAGTTTTTTGAATTCACAGAAGATAGAAATCAGCATTTGTTAACGTTGGAGTCATGTTTTTCGAATTTCGATGAGATCGGTAAAACATCAAAATGCATCACCATCACCATCAAAACTAATTACGGGCATGACTGTACTTTCATCCTTCAGATACAACTACAACTGAATGTGATGCCGACCATCAACTGTTCAGCGCACCACACTCTGGAATGACAATTCGCGTGAGAGCAGACGGCTAAATACAAATTGCCTTACTACCACACCATGTAATGCAAAGGCCTATGTTCGAAATATTCATCGGCACAGCAAATAACACGCAAACTTTAATGCATGACAATGCACGTTATCAAGCGAGATGAATGGAATGATTTTGTTTTCACATGGGAAAATCAAAACCTTCTGGTTTTCCAGGGCGGTGTATCGGAACCTCCATTCATGAACTTTACTTCGGATAATCGGTTCCCTTTTAACTTTTATGGTCTAAGATCTGTGTGAGTAATACTCACTGAGGATCCATCATATGAAATATTTACTTACGAAAGAGAAATAACTCAAAACTCCTATTTGACTGAAATCGCAGAGAAACAAGAGCTTTTTGGAGTTTACAACCGTTTCAACCGTAAGACAATGGAAATTTGGAAAGCTTGAGATAGTTATTTGAAATTTCAATTTTGAACAAACAAATTTACAGTTGCGGAATATTGAAAACCGACACATTTTCTGTTTCTGGGAATTTTCTTATGATTTCATCGAAATTCAGTTTTCGTTGTGTTTTTTGCATTCAGCATTGACATTCGCTGTTATTTCGGAATTTTTAATTTGAACGAAATTATTCTTTTGGCTTGGAAAAATGGTCCCTTATTTTTGATTATAACTAGAATTACACATTCTGACACTTCGATATACTGAAATTTGCACTCAGACACTGAAGATCATTTTTTAATTTACTCAACATTATTGGACCGATATGAGGTTTTCAATTTAAGAGTAGAGGAAAATTTCTGAAAAACCTGATTTTTAGCACTTTTTTGAAACTATTGTTTTTCCTGACGCTTGAAAATCATCAAATTTCGTTTACTTCGATAGTGCTAGTTGAGACCTTTAAAACGAGCACCCACTCGAGTGATTTAACCAATAATATTTGAGGAAGTTATGAGGAAATTTCGTTGAGTTTTTTCATTTTTTGTAGCGCCAGTCGTAGCGCTGCAGCGCCGAAAAACATGTCAAATTTCGTCACACACCCTAGAACTTTTCTCTAGCTTTACAACGATTAAGATTTCCGTTAAGATTTCGATACTTTTTCGATGAAGTGAATATCCTCCATTTTCCTGCCAAAAGTAAAGTATAGGAAATTTCCTACACCTAACTTCATTTCCTTATATCTCCGTTACCATTGCTTCGCAATGGAGCGAAAACGAGACAACAACATATGACTGCTTTGACAGCAAATGAATAATGTTTGACTTAGCGCTCTAGGGAAGTAATTATTTGTCAAAGCGAATCGTGACGGCATTCCCACTCCATATGAAATAATCTACTATTATCACTAGTTATATTGTCGAAGACTTTATGAAATTTTTACTACCGATGGTGGTACTTTCAACTAAAGTGTGATCTTTGCGGACGAATGTTGTATTGGTGTAACTGTGCGTTTACATAGCGATGGGAAAGAGGCTTAATTAAAATTTGAGTTAGGTCTCCTTCGCGTCGCTATGTATACGACCAGTTGCTGTTCACTTACATATCAACAAGAGGGTTGCCTACTTTTTGGAATTAATAAGTTATTAGGGAACTGATGAAGTCGTAAACAATGAACATGCATCAAATATGGTCAAAATATCTCCAATAAATTAAATCGTCAGCTACAAATCTTGTCTGTGCCAGAGATTATTTGAGTAGAAGAACTGAGTCTCAAATTTCCACTTCAATGGTACAATCATTGCTACACAGAAAGCCGGATGAGCCGAAAACAGACAAGTTTTTACCATTTCAACAATTGTTTTACATTTCAGTATGAATGAGTTTTAAACCCAGTAAGACCTTGTTTGCCTCAATAATACATGCGATGATTACCTTTCTAATGACACCACACACATAACACTATGTTATGTTCCATGTACACTGGAGAAATGTCTATAAGAAAAGCGCACGCTTTCGGTTTTCGATAGCATTCCATTAACATAAGCATCGAGAAATGTTTTTCCAAAGAAACACTAGAACACTTTCGTCTTCAATCAATTTTTCGATGGGACTGACCAACAATTGAACCTGGTCACCAATAAAAATCGCCATACTTTACGTCCCTTCGATGGGCACAGAATTTCCTGTGGCTTTTCGATTATGATATGTGATCTGCTGATGTCTACTTTCATTTGTGATAATTTCGTAGTACATTATTCTGTCTACTTACCTTATACATAAGATTCTGATACATGTACGAAGATAACGAACGAAAGTAATGCTAAATAATACAAATTGTTGAAAAAAAATGCTCGGGCGTTTGAATTTTTTTTGTGACCCCCATCAATACACGACATAGAAAATTATTATTAGCCATAATAAAAATTTAACCGAAATTTAACAACCTTCCTTGTTATGCAATAAAATCTGAATAATCGCAAATGGTACTTGATGTGATTACTTGTGTGAATTTTTAAATTTGATTTTCATACTTCAACTTGGTGACAAAGTATAGCGACTCGTTTATATTGATGAAAAAATTGGAGCATGACGAACTTGGTTTTCAATTTATTCATCTACAAATCGGCCATCGCAGATGTCTCATCTTCTCTCCTATCTGTTCTATAATCAAAAGTGTGTTAGTCATACCACCTTTCAATGACGTCCAAATCAGATAAAAGTTCATTACTTCTTTAAACCAGAACGGTTTATTCTTACAATCTGAACTTACAGTCGTTGAGCTTATCGATTTTTTTGTCGATAGTAATTTGAGTAACCGAGTGATAAGCGCTTTTTTAGGCACTAGACGTGTATTTCTCACTCGAGGACTGTTATGGACTGTTTAGACCCCCACGAAGTACGAGGTCTTATGCTTCCACTTTTAGGTTCCGTAGTTAGAGCCTGTAGAGTGCCACTAAGTCGAGCTGTTTGGCCGTACAGCGAAGATAGAGTTTTTTTGTCAATATCTTCAGTAAATTTCATCCTATTTTTATGAATTTTAATTTGTTTAAAAAGTAATGACGACCGTAACATGGTGGTATATTTACAGTGCCCTAAAAATATGTCGGCCAGCCACATTTAAAATTCGACTTAATACTGGACTATCGAAATTTCTGTAAGCAATTTGAACAAGGGATGAGTTCAAATTGGAATGATCGAAAGATGCAGTTTTTATATCAATTTCAAGATGTATTCCTGCTATAGACATCTAGCTATATGCCGTGTACTATTCGTACGGGTTCCTTATATGTTTAGACCCGTACGAAGTACGAGGGTCTAATGCCTTTACTCTTACGTTTGTAACACGTCGATTCCGACTCCCGG
>JANTFA010152996.1:0-10991 GCA_026413405.1 Phytosciara flavipes
ATGTACGGCGGTATAGTCTTACTCTCGATTAAATTCTGCGGTACGATCGGCAGTGGCCGAATCGGACCGGCATGTAAGTTCATAAATTGATTTGGGTCACTGCGATGCGGCGACGGTGATCTCGATCTACGTATAACACTTTCTTCCGACGGGAAATTCGATTGATTGTGCGATGGACTGTTGGACCGTTCCCTTTGTACATTCGAATAGTCGAATAGATTTGACACATTTGACCGTTGCTGTGAGTCTCTGTTTTCGATTTCCGATCGAATCTTTTGCGCATCACTACTGATCGAATCGGATATTCGCAGGGCACGGGCAATTTCAGTCTGATAATCATTTGTATATTTAAAATCACTTTTAACATCCTTCGGCGAACGGATCACATCTTCACCAACGATCGAATCAATGCTAAAACCGATTTTTGTTTTAGACGCCGGCATTGTGGTCAATGAAGTTGGTGTGGGTGGTATCATTTTTCACTGGTCATTTATTTCTTTGAAATATTTTCCCTTTTTTCCGGTAAGAAAATTTTCAATTTAAAACCAAAAAATTTATTTCACGTCTTGTTTTACCACCGTCACACGCACGAAAACAGAAAAACCAAACCGTCGAATTATCCTTTCGTTTAAGCAATATTTCTACCCGCAAACACTCCTCGAAATGGGTACAATAAATAGCGTGTAATTAAGCCGAAACCACAAATTTCAGTACCATAAAAAAACGAAAATCTTAATTTTATGATGATGTACCACCGCACTAAATGCACACTCAATGAAAGATATTCAATGAAAGAAAGAAAACAATTTTTTTTTATTTTTTCCTTTTGAAACTTGAAGCGAGGCGATCTACTAGCATCGGAATCCAAAGACAAACTAACAGAAACATATGAAAGAGGGGCTGAGATTTCTTGTTTACGATATGTTTGCTTTGCTCTCATCGAAAAACTCGTTGTAACATGAGGCGGTCTTTAACACACATACCCGCACGCCGCACGCACACACTCACACACAAACGAGATTCATGAAATTTTCATTACAAACTTGTTAGCTTCATACATTTGGTTCAGAACCACTGTGGCGATTCATACACAATGTACGGGTTTGCGTTCATGTACGGTTTTGCGTTCAGAGCACAATGATGGTGAGCTTTCCGATCCTCCCTGAATGGGAAATTATGTGTACAATACACACTCACACACAGACATACAGACAAAGCGCACACACACACTTCTACACAATTTTACGTTATGAATGGTATGCTCAACTGTGTGTGGGGCGTATCGAATTCAATTTGGTATGGTTTGTATAAAACGAAACGAGTAGTTTGATGAAATGTTTATTTAATAATAGTTTAGTAAAGTATGTATTTGCTTAATGAACTGGTTGTGTCATCTCTTTTCTCTTTTGTGCAAATTGAAGTATGTGTTAGTTTTTAATCTTTAATTGGGATTATTATTTAGTTAAATGGTTAAAAAAAATTGTTGAAGGGAGGGATTTGTTGAAGACGATAATAATTGGATTTATTTGTAGAATAAATTAGAATCGTTGTTAAAATTGTCACACGATGAATTTCAGATAAATAGTTTGTAACCACAATTTGTTGGTTTTCTAAAACATTTGTGTGTCTTTCATAATTAGTTTTCGTAATTTTTTGTTTTGTTTTGTTGGTTTGTTCGTGTGTTTGTGTGTGAGTGGATGAGAGTTTCTTTTATGTATGTGCGATTGATTGGATTGAAAAGTTTTTCATTTGTTTCATAGATAGTTTATGAGTCTTGACCGAATTTGTTGTAACACTATGCAACAGTAGAGTGGCGGGAAAATAAATTTTGAAAGTTTTTATGTTCGAAATTTTATTTTGACATAAAAAGTTGTGAGATGAATTTGTAGTATGTAAAAATTGAACTCAGTCAATGACCGATTTTCCAATTTTCTGTTTGATGTCTCGCATCAGCAGTTGAAGTAATTCCCATAGTCAGTTTTATGTCATCAGCGAACAGGAGCGGCATTCGACGATGTCATTGATGAAGATCAAGAACAACGTTGGGCCAAGAATACTTCCTGCTGGGACGCCTGATGTTGCCGTGTAGCCTCTGGACATGACCTGACCAATTTTCACAAAGAATTTTCGATCATTCACAAACTCGAACAACCATTTTGCTGTTTTCTTTCCAATTCGTAACCTCTTCATTTCTACGATTAACAGTCGATATGCCATACTTTGTCGAACGCTGTTTCGAAATCCCCGCTGTTTCTTGGAAAATGGAGATTTGTTTCAATTGAACGCCTCGGTCGGAAACCATGCTGAGCATTTGTTATACGTGGGTCAATTTCTCCTAAGAGCTTTGGTTGAATTGCACTTTCATATATTTTAAATATCACTGAACTTATTGCAGTCATACGATAGTTCTTCACTTCACTTTTTTTTCCTTTCTTTTTATACACTGGAACCACTTTCGAAATTTTAAGCCTCGTTGAAATGCTTCCGAATTCCATTTGTTTCCCATGCAATATTCAAACACATCGACACAGCTCTTCATGAATGACCAGCACCTTTCTTCGCATCCAAATTGTTGATAGCTTTCTCGATATCCCACATCGTCAAATCCACTTCCCATACATCTTCAGGTTCGTCTCCATACACTTCGTCAAATACCACCGAACACTCGTCTGCGACATATAGTCCTTCAAAGAAATCTGCAAACATTCCCACAATTTCTTCTGGATTTTGCATACTCTGCTGCACTTAACTGATGTATTGTTTGTTCAAATTTTCGTCCAATATTTTGAATTCTTCAATGCTTCTGAATATTCGGCGGTTGTCTCGTTCTTCGGCTTTCTCTTATAAGTTTTATCTCTTTTGTTCTTCTTTTGCTGCCATTCTCGAGTCCACCACTTTGTCCTTCTAGATACGAACTTTTGGAACGTTTTCGATCCGATTCAGTAATTCGAGAAAATAGTCGAAAGCTTCCTCAACATCCATTCCGTTCGATTGTCGGTCAAACCTTTTAAAGAAAATAAATTTCGTCTAATTTCCCTGAGTCTGGAAGCGATCTCATAACGATACCGGCACTTACTCTTTGAATCGCCAGGCTTATCATTTGAGAAGGGTAGAGCTTCGATTTTGATCCACCCGATACGCGTGCGATTAGTGTTCCTATCGATGGGATGATGTCGATCGCTCCTTCACACCAAGCAAGGGTCCCAAGCAAGGTGACTCAAAAGAAAATGGAACGAACAGATAGTTCTGGTCGATTATGTTGCTGTACTGTATGTTGCTTGCCGGCATTTAAATCATTCTTTATGTAATTATAGATTGCATGGCGGAAATTACGGCCTTTGATCTTCAAGTAGCTCGTCAGTAAACGATTGAAGTTGCCAGTGTGAGAGTTCGATTCCCAACTGTGGCAGAAAAAACATCCGATTGTCAGTAATGCTCGGAGCAGGTCCAGTTCAGGTCATACAAAAGTCAATTCAAACGATCATAGATAAGTCGCACGGAAATCGAAAAGTATTTGGAGCGGAAAGTTGCCGATTTCCGTTACACATGCTGATACAACAATATACAGAACGTATCCATAGTTAAATTTCCAATCAAGTCAGCTTTAGTGAGCGAAACAAGTAAATAATGATCTAGCCTCTGACCTATCAAATGGTTGTCACGGTGGATTATTATTATCTTCAAGCAGATGAGACCATGGGTACTGAGCTAATCCACGAAAGCTCCACAGATGCACCGGTGCGGGTAATATCTTTTATAACCCAGCCTTAGGGCCATTGCAATCCGGAAAGAGTTGTTGTCCAGCAACGAACCAATGTTTCTCGACGTAAGCGCCTATGTCCCAGACTCAGAAACTAGTTTCACCTATGTAACATGCATATCGCGTACAATACCTGTAAATTCAAAGAACAGCTTGATGAGTAGCGCGACTGTCTTGAGAAATATATGGTAAAATTAGGTTGGAATTAATGTTGTTAACACATTTAGGATATATGGATATACGGCTCTGTAATACGGCTTAATTGAAGACGGATCAGGTTTCATAACGATAATTTCATTCAATCAATTTCACCAACGCACACACATTATCTGGGAACTGCGGGCTATATTGTTGGCTTTTCGTAAAAAGAATAAAAACAAAACGAAAAAAATCAAATTAGCATACTAAGTGCGTACATTAATTTCGTGTTTCGGGGGAATGTATGATGCAGAACATTATCGTCTCGTTGAGTATTTTGCGAAGTCTTGTCAATATGTGTATGCAACACACATATACTCGTATCCTTTCTCTTTTACAGCAATATGAAACGAAGAAGAAAATTGCAGCTTGAGTGTACACCCAGGGGTGAAATTTTAATTTTACAGTAATAATCCTTAATTCATAGTCTTCGGGAACTGGAGAGACCGTACTCTTTCTTTTGTTTAAATCGACATTTTTTATAAGGTGTTTTTGATCCGAGCGAAACTATCAATTATGTGCACTGTGCGAAAGCTGTTACCATTTTTCTGTAGTTCAACGATCGAATCCATTAAAGGAATATACCGTACGTTATAGTCATAGCCAGAGGTTAATATTCGAAGATGGATATTTATCCACCGAGCGATTGTTGTTAATTTTATAGCTCTCACATCCAATACCTGAATTGTAAAATCCATTTCACAGACTCATTTAACTTAATTTTCTCACAATATTAAGGTGAATGATTGTGATTTGTCCTAGTGGGAAAGTGATCTTGAGTTGTCCGTGCAAATTTATGTGCTATAGGATGACGCACGACCCATGCCCAATGACGTTTCCCATGCGAAAGCTAAGGGTTTATTGAATTGACATGAAATAGTACAACTGAATCAAATCCCACATGCGTCAATTGTTCATTTCAAGTAACGTGTTCACAAGCACACTAATTAACATTTCCCAATTTTCGCTCATACATTAAAAGGATCGCAAACTTCGATTTCAATCGTCAGACTATTCGAAATGCAGTAAAATCGATGAAATTTCATTTTTCTTATAATTCGCTAAATGGATATGTCCCTTTTCTGCATTTAACTATTCATAATGTACTGTAACGGTCCGTTGCTATAGCATAACGTTTAAAAATCTCGATCAGTTCTAATAGAATTAGGAGCAAAGCACTGGCCACTAAATAGCCTCAATACAATCTACGAACAATAGAAGCCAGTCAAAATTTTGCTTGATTTTTACAAGTAATTCCAGGTGGTTCTCGTGGTCAAATCAATAGGTTTGAGTCACTGACTCGGCCACTATTATCAGTGGAATGCGGGTTTTTTGTATTGAGGCTATTCACACAAATCGTCAAGAAACCTCTAAATATTCAGACGTGTACATTTGCTTGTGTTGTGTTTTTACTCAAACAAAATAAACATGAAATCTGTCTTTACGAAAGAAATGCAAGGTCTATTGGCTACGATTGACCTCAAAAATATGACGGAAAATACTCGAACTTCTACTAGCCGCTCAGATTTTCACATCTAAATTTTCGAACATTTTCAGAAGTAGAGCACTTCCGATCGAAAACTTCTAACGAAAGAGGTAAAGCGGAGAATCCGCCCGGCACCAATTTCGATTGCATAAGCCTCCGATTCTCATGTTTATACTAGTAGGCAGTGCTATATGGAAAGATAAAAGTTGAATTTGTTGGGTCACATTTAGAAAATAATAATGGAAAAAATTGCGTATGAACTTCAACTTTGTCGCACTAAGACAACTCACGAGCACTTACCTTAACCAATATCAATCTGTAACATCTGATGAAAATTGAATTTTGTCTTAATGGTACTTCGAGACTAACATACAAATTAGTCATCAAATTGTGAATAAAGTCAGTTGTTGCATCAGTGTTGGCTGCATACTATGTTACGTAAATAATGATTTAAGTCGACCTAAAATTTGGACAATTGACGATTAGCAAAACAATTCACTGCCGCTAATGTAACAGCATTTTATTGCAATAAAAAAAAACAATTTCTACGTGTCCGTTATAACAACCAGCAAAAATCTTAAAATCAGATTCCTTCGAAAAGGTAGAGCTTTTGTTTTCTGCAGATTTGCATCATCGAAAAAGTAATTAACATTTCGGTTTTTATCCCAGACATCAGCCAGCGGTTAGTTGTAGCAAAAGTTTATAATTAATTCAAATACGAATTCTTACACAAACGAGCATTAGTACGGCTGGTATAATCAATTCAATCCACTCTTTTCACATATTTTTTCTTGTGTTCGTGAAATTCCGCTTTAAATCTAAAGCATTTTCGCAGAAATTCACTAACGACACCAACAAGTCTACCAGCACCAGCTCACCTCAAAAAATCAGTGCCAATATTTTACATGGCCAAATGGAGTAGATTACGAGATGTTGTTAATTCAATGATTTTGGAGTGAGTACATAGTGTCAGAATACGACATTCAAGTGTGGAAATGTGAATTATTTCCGCACTGTTTTTGTCAGTTTACTTGAAAAGTAATTCGAAATATTCCCCGAAATAAAAATCTTTGAATCATCACTGGATTTGAACCACAGACCCCGAGTGTATCAGTCGCATTCGCTAATACATAAACCATTCGACCCATCGATCACACGTTGGCATCTTGTTTGATTCCAATCTAATCCGTCAAGTCAAAATTTAATTATTTGCACTCGATATACTGAAATATTCAGAAATCAAGGGAATGGCCTTAATGTATACTTGCTACAGATTTTTTTTTAGACAAATAACGGTGTGTCTATCAGTTGGTACAAAAAATACTTATTTTACTTGGAACCTACAGGATTCAAGTTTAGAGAAATAGAAGGAGGCAGACGCCATCATTGATCCCAATTGACGTTCCACTGATCCCTTCCATATAGACAGCTGTAACTTTCGAATGAATTTGTGTTCGAAAATTTATATCTTTCGATTGAATGTTTGGACATAAATGGAAAACACACTGTGAAAATTCCAAAAGCGTAACAAAATTCAGAAACAAAAGTGAACGCTCAGTCAACATCCGAGCAACATAATAAATTCAGAAGCAAGTAAACAAAATAAATGAAACGAAAACCGAAACGAAAAGTGACTCTATGTCTTACGCACTAGCAGTTAAATTTTCTGAGACCAGGTTCTACAAAAAAATATTCTGTCGCGTGTGAACGAAAATTATGAAGAAAATCACTTTCTCATTCTCGATGCGAATAGAAAGGGTGCTACGCCAACTGCAAGTGGGAAAAGAGTCTGTTTCATCTTTGCAATGAATGTTATAAGCAAATCACTTTCTTATTCTTGAAGAGAACAGAAAGGGTAACGTGTGAATTGCAAGTTGCAACAGCGAAAATTCAGTTGCATTTGGAATATTTGATCGAAAATTGCGTCCTTGGCCAGAGCGTATGGAATTTTCTCTTGCATAGATTTCTAATACTCCGATTTATGCAACGAACGCCATCTAACAAGGTATTAGCGTACAACGACAGTGCCAAGGCACATTTCATCTTACGATGATATGAATCAACTTTTTTGAGTACCAATTTTGCTTAACCTGAGAAGAAAAGCTCAGGGGCGCTAGTTGCAAGAATGGAAAAACCAAAAATCGACATCAAGTCTGTTGTCTAAGTCGCCGATTTTATACACTACCGACAAGTTCAATATTTATGATACAGACACACTCTACACATACATTCATTCTAGCACACGTTGCATGTTGTTAGAAAACATTTGAAGTAAATTTCGATCAGCATAGGAATGCGGGATCACTTTCTCCGTTTCTCAAGACTCTGTATTATAGAAACGATGCCTGTAATGAAAGAGGCTTGCGTGCAACTCATCTGCAACTCAGTTTATTTGTGTGTAACTCTTTGCAACTCTTTTCACCTTCGCCAAAATTCATGGAATAGAATCTTTTACTTCAGACACTTTAACATTTTCTCGTGGTATCAATTTTAACGCATAGACTACCAAATATGATGTGATCTGACGCCGATAACGCTAGGTAACAATTGAAAAGTTCCTGGAGCGTTTCTCCTCGAACCAATCAACGATGGTTCTTTTGAATAGGATTATTGTTTAGTAGCCAAATTATGTTGTATCACCATATCAGAGTGCCATCAGTTTCAAATCGAAACATGTTCTTTTCTCGCGCTTCATCCAGCCCACATTATGTAATTTCAAACCGAGAACACATTTCATTTAAAAAAAGAAAAAGAAGATTTGTTTGTTTGACTGAACAATTTTTTCATTTAAAAATTCATATCAACCTTGTGCCTCGTATATAATTGAAGCATCATAATCAGTTGCATCGTATATTTAACTCTCTTAATCTCCCCTCATCTCGCTTACAGGAAAGAAGAAAGAAAAGATAAAAAAAAGAATCTCAAATCGGACACTTACGACAGACACATTAAAAACTTTTTTAATTTTTTCTTCTTTTTTTTCATATTGTTCGAATCATTTATATAAGGTAATGTAAACATACATTTCAATTGAAATGCTTAAAGTCGAAAATATGTTTTGATATGATTAAATAGTGTCATGAAAAGATTAAATTTTCTGATTTTTTAATTCCAAAACCTAAATGCTGGGAGCGCCTTACTATTTAGTCAGCGGGAGTGTTATATCCAGCTGTGTCTTAACAAGACATCTTAATTCAAAGAATAAAATCAGCTATAGGCATTATGAGGATGAAACATACATAAATTCTATTTAACCAAAAGAGAATTTCTTATTATAATCACAACAATATGAACCTTGATGTAATATGGAAAATTAATAAAAAAAAAATTTGTTTTTTCCTTCTTCTTCTTCTTCTTATTTTGTTCATCTTGTTCGTTCATTTTCTCTTTGCTCTGTGTGCATGTTGCTGTTCGTTTCACATATTTATTTATTTATTTATTTATATGTAAAGGTAATAAAGAGAATGAATCTTAAAAGTGTAAATGGTACATCATTGATATTAATAGCCAACACAAAAAGTTAATGTGTTTATTTAGTTTCTTCTTTCCTTTTTTTATTTATTTCAAAATTGGTTTTTTTTCCAGGCATTTTATATTTTAATTTATTGTGGTACGTACACCAAATTGACCATAGAAAATGAGAAGAGGTTATGGTTAGTTACAATTCATAATATATTTCATTTTAATTAACTCGATAGATTTTTTTCCGATGATTTATGACTTTATAATTTTGAGATTTTTTTTTCGTAAATTTATTAAAACGTTTTTCTTCTTCTTTTCTGGTCCGGTCTGACCGCAGGGTTTCCACATTGAACAGTTTAAGAAAGAGTACGATTTGATCTGATCAGAAAGACCCGTACGAGTAGCGTATACCATTGAACTTCTAGTAAAACCAATGCCCGCCTTTACACTACAGTGTGCAACACTGCATCTTCCGGTCTTTCCATTTAAAATCATCCCTTGTTACAATTGCTTACAACGATTTCGAAAGCTTAATTTTGAACTCTAAAAAGAATCCACAAAAACCAGGTGAAATTCACTCGAGAAATGGTCAAAAGTACTACAACCCAAAATGACGGCTGCCGGTCATTTTCTTAATGTCACCGAGAATAGTTCTACCAGCTTTCAATATTTTTGAAACAAAAAAAAACAGCGATGGTGTGCTTGGTGCGTGGGTTCGACTCCCCGCCTGTGCAACTTTTTCTTTTCACATTTGATCACTTCCCATAAAGAAATCATTTTTAATAAAAAAAAACAGTTTGCGAAATTCAAATGACATGTACTCGATTTATACCCAGAATACACTAAGGGCCCAGCAGTGGGCCAGCACTCCAAGGGGCCTTAGAACATGACCCTATGACCCGATTCCAATCAACTTCTTTCCCTAGATTGGTATTGTCAATTCTTTTCAAATGAAATAAAAATCACGGAAATCGGGTAAAGTCCATTCGATTTATACGTGAGAAACACTACGGGCCCACACTTCAAGCGCTCTAGCACATGACCCAAGACCCACTGAGCCGATTCCAAGAAGCCTACTTTTTCTGTGTAAGGGTTGTCTATACTTTTAGGTAGATGCTATTTGCACCCGAGTGCAAATAGTGCATAAAACAATAGTGCAATAAATTGTCTTCGTTGCCATTTGTAGAAGGAAAAATCAAAGTGCTGCCTTGCAATAATTGCCTTCGTTCCTTTTTGTAAAAGGAAAAGTCAAAGTGATTGCATACGAAACAGTCGCGTCGTTACAAGTTGTCGTTAAGGGTGCAAATAGGGCAAATAATACTATTCGCACCCGGGAGCGAATAGTCACTTCGTACTTTTTAAATAAAATTCAGGACTCCTTCTAGTTTTTCAAAAAGTTAGAAGAAAGTTAGATAACACAGAATAACACCAGTCGTGATCAAAATATATTGAATGTGATAAAATCTAGACAACTCGACCAAAATGTATTGAAGGTGGTAAAATTTACAGTGATTGTAATCACCGAAAAATGTGGACTAAGGATTGTAATTACATGGGATTGTAGTTGCCTAGGGTTGTGGTCACCTGCGATTGTAGTCATCTGGGACTATAATCATCAGGGATTTTAACCAACTGGAAATTGCAATCAGCGATGATTATTCGGTGTCAATCGAACAGATAATTGGTTAGTGTGTGCCACTACCGAAAACCACATTTTATTCCCTTGACTGAAGGTCAAGGGTCTATCGGCCGATTTGTTTGTCCGTCCGTCCCAAAATCCGTCAGATACATATCATTTCTAGTGGACTGTTGTCGCCACTAGTACCGTGGAATGTTGACGTCACTAATCCTCTGTGGATTTTCCTCCGATTAGTTTATTAAATTTATTAGTGGTTTGCTGTCAGACTTTATTATGTATGAATGAAACATGAAAAAATTTCTTTATTGAAATGAAGCCACTCACTAGTCTCAAACATGTATGAAAAGTAGCAAATTTCAATAAAATGAGGCCCTTCAAAGTTCTAATTAGTCTGAAAGATATACTTCCTCAATGTGATTGAACATTATAAGACATTCCAGGGTTGA
>JANTFA010153018.1:0-10989 GCA_026413405.1 Phytosciara flavipes
ATACAAATATTTTGCACTGTAAAAAGAGTGGGGATAAAATTTCATACAAATGAGTACTCTATTTGGCAGCTGACTTTTATTTTGCCAGCTCAATGTCGTTAGCTTCCTACTAATTTGAACTACTAATTGCAGGATACTGATACCAAACATACCATCTGACCCCTTTTCCATACACACCGACCGCTTATCTACCCTATTCTTCAATTTGGCATAGGAGGAAGTAGGTAGAACTCTATCGACAATTTGGAACGGAACTGCTGGGGAACGATCAAGGTGAATGAATATCTGGTGGAAATGGACGAGGCGGCGAAGAAAGTTGGATTGCTATCAACGGGGACAAAACCAAAAACCTCGAACTGGATGTAGCCAAAGGTCTAAAATTGGTCAAAACATGACCATGAACGACTGCCATTTCGAGGTTGTCCAATCTTTGATATAGATGAAGAACTTAAGACGAGAACGGTGCAAGCGAGTAGGTGCTTTTATGCATTATAGCATCTCTCCAGAGCAATCTACTGAACACTACCACTAGATATCGGCTATATAAAACTCTGGTGCGGTGCGTTGCCACATACGCCTGTGAGACCTGGACGTTAACAGTGAATCAGGAAAGCAGGCTAAGGTGTTTTGAAAGGCAAATTCAACGCTAAATCTGTGGACCACTGAAAGAGGACGATCTGTAGAGAATCAGAACAGTGAGCTCATGAATTTTTTTGAAGCCGAAAACATTATTGACGCTATCAAAGCTAAAAGAGTTGCAGAGTTTGCTAAAAAAGTTTTCGTGAGCCAAATTGATGGTTCAAGACGCAGAGGGCGACCGAAGAAAAGGTGGATTGACTGTGTCGAAGGTGACCTACGAGAGGTGGGAATTCGTAATTGGAAAGTTGTTGCTAACGACACTCATTGAATAGTAATTAACAAATTAATAGAAAATCGATTCGCCCATGTGTAAGCATTCACAATAGTAATGTTTTTGGTTATGATCATTATTGTTGCGGTTGGAAATTATTAGCTGACGTTCTCTAATACCTCAAAATGTCACCAACTAGTTGGATTGTCCCATATAGGCAGTACATCGTAAAGTTGATGCTATAGCGTAGCTTTACAAGCGGCTTTAATGCGTTTCATAAAATTATCTATATTCTCTTGTGTGTGCACGTATGAGAGGTTAGTTTTGAACTAAAAAAAAAATAGAATTCGAAAAAATGCATATTGAAAATTGAACGCCTTGTGGCATAAAATACACCTATTAGAAGTTCGTGACACGATTCAAAAAATGTATTTAACCAAATATCCATTAATAATATTCTGCTACACTCAGTTTACTTCTACATATAACACTGAGGTTATTGATCAACAGTAAAACCACTTTTCTAAAAACTATTTTGCCCAAAGATTTCACGCAACAAACAACAGAACAAAGTGGATTTTGTGTTGCTTGCCAATGAAATCTTTCCTTTTTTTTTGGTTTGTCGTTAGTGCAAAATCAAAATTACAATACATCGGACTGTGTAAGCATCATCATTATTAAAAATATACCTCGCATAATATCCTAAATTGTAATTGAAGCGTGAGTAGGTACGAAGAAAAAACGCACCTAACGCCAGCGAAACATTTCAGATTAGGAAATTCTTCAACACTCGCTTCAATTACGAAGCCGAAGAAGCACGCAAAAAAGTGACAGATTTTTGCAAAAAAAAAACACATCATTTTCAACGAGCTACTTTTAGGCCAAACTAGCATGCGTAATTAATTTAATTCATCGTATCGAGGTATTAATTATCGAGATATAATAATAAAAATTAAAACACAAACAATATATCAATTAATTGCCCATCATTCATTCGGTTTAACATTGAACTAAAAATGTATTGCGCAACCGAAAAAATATAATCCAACTTTATGTTCGATAACCTATACACCACGGTACACTGGAATATGATTGTAATTCTATATATTGTAGTGAAAGTAAAATTGTAATAATTTTATGCTTATGCGGCATAATACCCAACAACGATACAATTTTATAATGAAGGAGAAGAAGAAGTAGAAGAAGAAGAAGAAAACATAAGAGGGACCCGTGCGAGTTGAGCACGACACGTTACCATTTTATTTAACCTCATACCTTGTTAAAATTGCTTACAGCAATTTCGAAAGCCCCGTCCAAAGTCTCATTCATAAACTGAACTCTATGAAAAATTCATCAAAGTCAGGTGACATTTACTTGAGATATAGACAAAAAACAATAAAATCCAAAATGGCGGCTGGCGGCCATTTTCTCAGGTCACCGAAAACAGTATTAAAACATTACGGTTATCATTACCTTCTAAACAAAAAAAAAGATCATGAAAATCGGATGAAATTTACTTGATATATCGAAAAAAATTCTACCTTCACTGTACGACCGAGTAGCTCAAATTAGGCGCACTCTAACTTTCTGACAAACTTCCTTTTCCTGAATTGGTGTGATCAATACCTTCCATTTGTACGTCTATGAAATTTCTGCGAGCAATACCGCTAGTAATATATGCGATAAACCTCGATCAGACCCCGAAAGTAGAACTATTTCGACCATAACTTTGGATCCGATCATCTTCGAACTTTGGATTCGTTTTACTTAAGTTATCGTGATGACAGACCGTCAGACAGACGGACATTTTTTTAAATGCTGATTTGGCATCTAGGAGTGACCCCAGAAGGTTTGCCCTTACTCCAGGAGTCAAAATCGACGTGTTACAAACGTAAGACTGAAGGCGTGAGACCCGCGTACTTCGTACGGGTCTATAAAAAACCACAAAATTCAGTATGATCATGTGATGTATCATGCAGATTCAAAAGTTACACGACGCCAGTGTAATAGAACAATGATGATTAATTCACAATTCACATCGGTTCACGTAAGAATTTAACATGGCAAATTACTTAGATGTTAAACAAATTTGCTCGGATTTTCATTTCATTCATTGTACCACTCTACACTTTGTGTAACATGTTGTACAGACTGGAGAGCCGGAGTTTCCGAGGCTGTTGTCGAGTTTTTTGAACTGGACTTTTTTGACGAAGAGTGATCGTTAGCCTCTCGCTCAACTCACACTACCTAGTACAATTTTCCATCTAGCCCTTCAGGTAGCACTCTTGAGTTTAGCGAATTCGACGAGGAATCAGGTCCCAGTGGCTACGGATTTGGGCGTGAAAACAGCACTAGCCAGCTGAACAGTTGCACTCCGCACATGTGAGCCGGGCTCCTACCTTCCCTTCACATACAGATCCTACCCTATCCTGTTTAGAGCGCCCTGACTACGTTAAATTCACCTCACTTTGTGGTCGCTTAGATTATGATTGTTTTAGGGAAATAACTTTGAATAAAGTTCAGTTATTATTGTAAACTCTAACATTTTATTTCGCATTCTCTATACTCTGCCAACAGGTTTAAAATAATTTTAATTATTCGAACGAGGATAAAACCAAATACTAGATAGGAACCAACAGTAAATCAGGAGAGCAGACTGTTTTGAAGGAAAAATTGGAAATTTTAGGAACCGAAAACATTGTTGGCGCTATTAAAGCAGCGTGACTAAGATGGCCGAGCCACATGATGCGTATGAATGATGATAGAGTGGCAAAGAAAGTTTTCGTTAGTCAATTCGATGATACAAGACCCAGAAGGTGTCCAAAGAAAAGGTGGATTGACTGCGTTGAAGGGGACAATTGAGATTGAATTTGAATTTGATTGGGCTGCGGCGGCTAAATTTCGGCAGCTCTCTAGTCTGTATGTTGAGATGGTCATTGGCGAGACGCAGATGTGTATTAAGTAAATTGATTTTAATGATTACATACACTCAACGACGGAATGTCTGTTTTCACAAGCATCGAATGGTGAACAGATCGTTTTCCGAGTTTGACTTTATTCCAGTTAAAATGTAATTTATACGAATTGTCGTTATGAAATCGAATTCTCAGCTTGGTTTCCATAATTTCGTGCGTTAAAAATTGAAAAACGATTTGCTTATGAGGTCTAAATGTCTTTCTGCTGATGAATATATTAGTTCAATCTAACTTTCCTTACTTCCTGTCAAAACAAGGAGAATGTTGAATTGCTCTGATCACGTCGTTCAACATTTTAGCAAACAAAATTGAGCATGAAATTAGCAGGAAAACAATGCCTATGTTCTGCCGTTGGAAAGTCAATATTTGAACTTTATCTGCATAACTTAGTTATACGTCTTAAGATTGATCACAAACACTTTCGATAAACCAACGCACCAACGGCAACATATAGGCTACACGAATGCATTAGTTTAGTAACTGCTTCGTCACAGACAAAATACCATTGGCAATTCAACGGTTGATTGTGGGCAGGACTGCTGACAAACTAACCCGAGATCTGTGAAAATATCGAAATTACCGATGCCGATGGAAAGGCGGACTGCACCTGGGGAATTATGCTACGTTGCTTTAAAAAAATGTAAGATGATCCTTTAATCGTTCCTGTTATGTTTTACATGAGTTACTCACGACTCGTGAGTCACGAGGAATCTCTTTCAAAATATTTTTAACTTTTTGCTAAAACACTGAACCATCTGTTTGCTGAAATGGACCTTTTATGAACAGAATTCAGTCAGAGAAATTTTAACGATTGAAACTGTCTCATGAATTTTAATTTTACTTCTTCAATAAATCCAAGAATTATGTTAAATCTAAAATATTGATACAAAGATACAAGTCCAATTCCATTCCATGTGTCTACAGCTTGATACTAAACGAACAAATATCCATTTTATAAGAGACTGCACAATCATAACTCACATGCGACAATATGCAAGCAGACAATCGCTAGCTTTTTTCCTTGATACATACTGGCATTGTCAATGCTGAATCTCGTGACCGGACGCATACAATGCATGAGTATTTAGCAGAGATATTTTATTTTCAGTTAATTTATTTTGTTGTGTTTTTTTCATCTTATTCATTCGGAACACCAAAGTCATTATTTTCTGCGTGGCACAGCAAGTATATCTAAAACAACTACAGCTGCAATGAAGTGAAAAAAGCTCTTTCCTATTATGCTCTACTGTAACATGGCAAAAAATTTGTATCAGCGGCGATGAAAAGATGAAATTTGAAAGTACGAAAGTCTTTCAAGAGAGTCTTAAGTAAATGGTTAAAAGGCTCTAAGTGGCAGGCGAAAGTAATAAAATCCAAATCATAGTCTCATCGAATGGCTAATGTTAAAAATAGATATTCGTAGGTACGGTACGCTTTTACATAATCACAAAACAATGAAAATGAAGAACAGAAGAAAAGAAACCAGAAAAAAAACTTTTAACAATTAAGCTTCTTCTTCTTTTTCCATACAGAAATGGTGCATTACGAAATACAGTTCGAACCGCTCATCGTGCAAGTATTTTGATTGTTTTTAATTGAGGTTCGCAATCGATCAGATTAACGCAAACTATAGAGAGTGAAATTTAAAATAATTCTTCAAAATCTATGTCACCATCATGAATATCGAAAATAATCACGTGGATAATGATCGCCTTTTTTCACGTTCCATTTTTGCCAATTTTTCTTCAAATAACAATGTAATACTGAATCGTGAACGTCTGGTCAGCTCATAGACAAGGTGTATCATTCAAGAAAAAAAAATATATTTCGGCTCACAGAATGTGAATTTTTTGTGGTAATGGAAGAAGGTGAAACGAAACTCTTTAGTAAAATGGTTAAGTAGATGTAGCTGATTCGATCTGATAAAATCAGAGACAATTTTCGCTATGTGCTTCACTTTATTTTTCAAAAATTAGTTGGGGAATAGAACCCAAAATGAGCGGGGTTGCTGCAGCAGGAAATTTTTGTAGACAAAATGACGACCTCAATGATCTTCCTAAATAAAGCGGGTGAAGTGGCGGTATGAAGAACAACATTTCGCGAAAAATTCACAGAAAATGCCTTAATACAAAGATGGTTTGGGTGTTGAAAGATTTTTTTAGCATATGAAGGTTGTCGTTACCATTTATGCATGTTACCCAGCATCCATCCTATGTCTTGAGAGTCAAGAGTTCATCGGTGAGATGCTATAGATCTCGTAGAGAGTTGATATGTTTTGATGCTGATGATGGGATTACTTGTTACATTTGCGGAAAATAAGGGATAACTATACTGTCGACATCGATAGTATTTTAAGTAGTTTTGAAGAAAGTGAGTGAATGGTTCGAAAATAGTTGGAAAAGTTCGAAAATCGAGTAAATAGTTGAAACTGGTTGGAAGAAGTGAGATAAGTGGGTTAGTGGAATGCCTAAGGTTGCACACAGAGTGTCGATCCTCAGTTAATTCTGAGCGAAAATGAACTTAATTGGGAATGGAATATTGAAAGTAATCTCCTTCTCGATGTCGTCAACATAAACGTCCCCGCACAACGTCTTTCGCGATTTAAACTCTTCTACCAATTTGGCAAGCAACGGACAGTCCAGTGGATTCATAGAACGCATGAATTTGAATCTTGCTTTAATATTCTGCTTCAGCGTCTTTATCAGATCGATCGAGAACCACTCGATTGCACTCTTTACCGTTGAAATTGAATCCAATAGTGACATTACCATTGAATTCCTGAACAGAGTCGTCAGTACTGCGACCCAGATGTCCTCACTCTCAATTGGTATTCCTCAATGAGTAGTTGAGTAGTATACTCATAACGGCAATTAGACATCCTATACCGTCACATTCGCTATTTAAATTTTTTTTGACTAATCAAAAATTGCTTTGTCAGAAGTTTTTATAATAGCCGCCGGTTTAGCCGCCGATATCATCGGCTGAGACCGGCGCACATATCTATTTACAGCAATGCAACTACGGTTCATCCGGATTTCGTCCTGATTTTGTTCGGATTTACTAAATACCTCCGGAATATGACGCCTCTTGATTTTGTAACATCCGAATTTTAACGCTCCCGGATTTTGCAATATTTGGATTTTGAATCATCCGGATTTTTTGTCCGGATTTTGACTCTTCAGGATTCGGTGTGTCCGGATTTTGTAATATCACCAAACTGTATGAAGAAGATTTCAAGAATGAATGAAGCGTACCCTTTTGTCATAACCCCTCCACTCTGTTGAGCGTTTGTAATTTGTGAATATCCTCCCAGAGCTACAAAAAAAACAAAGTTTTTATAGGTTCAGGATGAACAAACAAAAGTAGGGAACGTTAAAATTATCAATCACTAAAAACCGATCGACAGAAGCAAAAAAAAATTATTTCTCAAAATTTCAGATCAAATCAGGTAATCATTACCACACCGACCACACCCATACCTAGCTGAAATGTTTTTCGGATAAATTTTACATGACTGACCGGAATTCAAAACTCAGGTCAATTAGGTTCACGTCAAAATAGATCAAATTACGATCAGACCAGATATCAGATGAAATCAATCTATCCAGAGTTTTACCATTCACAGCACTGAATTTACCAATTGGAATTATTAATAAAAGTTTGGATGTTGTGTTGCCGTTTCGGAACCGATTTGAATGTCCGCTTGAAGTTTAAAAGGCAACGCAATATATCCGTCACAATCGCAGCGTTCGATTCAGACAGAATATTGGTGCGTTTCGAAATTTATTTTTCATTTCTTTTGACGCAAAATTTGAATTGTTAAGCGCACTTTCCGAATGAATCACGAAAGCTTCTTGCCAAACTTATAAATTTGAATTCCTCGAGTTTCTTGTCACATAAAGAAAACGGATTATCCCAGCTAAATAACAAAATTTATGCTCCCCATCTATAACTAAAATAAAAATTCATAAACGCAACTTATAGCGAATTTGATTTGCTATTAGATTTGAAAATAAATTTGACAGACACTTTATTATTCTACAGCGTTTGCTGGCGAACCGATTTCATAATAATAAAAATAAATTAATTAATTTGTCTTACGCTTAAGTGTTAGAGAAAATAAAAAAGATTTTTTATCTGCATTTATTACGAGCACAGTTTTGAAGTATATCGAATATCTTACCCGAAGGGGGTTTGAACGATCAATTAATAATATAATGGATAAATGCTGTGTCATTTGGCGCTGTGCTTACGTTTTTAAATTGGAGAACAAATAACAAGGCTATAATTTTGAAAATGTTTTTGTTTTCAGTTGTTTTTTTCCTCTTTCTTTTCTTTCAATGTTCATTAAGAATTGACAAACTGTATGGTCCGCAACTCTATGGTTCAAATGGACATCGTCGTTTAAAAATTTGCGTACATTTTGTCCGTTTGTAATAATAGATTTGGGTTAAATTCCCTAAAGCAGCAGGCTGTAAACGAAGCAATAGCCTTCAGCAGAATGGAGAATGTGATGAATATGCAATTAAAATGTCTAATTTGTTAACTACCAATATAGTGTTACAATGTAGCTCCCATTTATAGGTGGAGCATCCAAATTGGTTTGTTTATTCAGTAATTGGATACGATTTTTGTTGTTGGTATTGTTGTGCCTGTCGACGAGTTATAATGGAAAGGTAGTTTAAGCTTGTTACTTGCAATTTCGTTGTAAATGGACCTACTCAACAAATCGGCACCTTTATTGTGAGGCATAGCAAATGTGATGAAAGTGGAAAGCTGAGTCTACTTGTAGCAAAAAATAAAACTAATCAGCTCAATTACGAAATCATAAAAGTGTGATCCAGGTATTGCTAAATTCGACAGCTATAAGCTTTAAGAGAGCTTGGAGTAAAGTAATTTCCTGGATATTGGTAGAAGTATTGACCTTCTTCTGCCAGCAACTATTTATTAGTTCTTTCCATCAAATATGACCATCTGAAAATCGTAATTTCTTAACTTTGGCAAATTCCTAACGGCATTACTACTAAATATGAATTTTCTCGTAGACAGTTTGCATCGAATTCAATTGCATCAAACTTTAAGGACGAAATTCAAAAAATTTTGTGGAGTCTTGTTTAGGAGTAGAAGTTGTTAAAAATTCAAAACATAAGGAGGGATCCGATGATGGGTACATCCATAAATCCCGCCTACACTTTTCCTTGATTTTTTCCGAAATTTTGCATTTTACTTTATTTACGAGATTTGCTTGTAAACATTATCAATATTTGAGGTTGCTATATCTACCGAGTAACTACGAGACATCATCTTTCCAATAGTTGTTGATCTTTTTGGATCAAGAAAAAACACAATCTCTTCTCTTTATAGTATAGCCTGAAGAAGAGCCGAATTAGGTCTCGAAATATAGCATAAAGAGAAGAGATTGCGTTTTCTCTTATACATTCGCACGGCGAAGAAACACAAATTAATATTCATCATCTTTCCAATGACCATATGGTCGCCCGAGGTCCGTCGCCTCCTGAGAGAAATAGATTTTTCAAGAAAATATCTCTTTTTCTTTTCGGATGTTCGACTATTCGGTAGGGATACTGTGCCGGAGAAGTTACACAGGCATACACTTACTGCCAGAGGTATTAAATTTACTGCCTGGTTAAATAGATGCCTCATTTTTACTTTAGTAGGTAGTGTTATTTGGATGTGTTAGGAGTAAGCGAATGTAGTACATGCTCTACGTCAGCTGACATGCCCTCGATTATGAAGCTTTGGAACGTTTGGAGTAATTGAAAATTTAACAGAAATATTTTAAATTTGATTGCCATTTAAAATATTGGTATAAGAATGACAAATGAAAAATAACCTTGTGGTACTCCATCATTCACTCTGACAGGGTTTGATATAGGTGACCAGTCAGCTTCAATCTGAATTCTCTGTGCTGTAAATTGTCACTTTTATCAGGTAATTTGGGAATTCCATACATTTTGTAAATCAATCCCTCAACCCACATAGTGTCTGTATCTAGCAAAGCAGAAGCCGTAACTTCACTGTTGTTGAACCCAAGATACATTCTTCGAACAATTTTACAAAAGCATGTATACCGTCGAATGTTTATTTATAAGTACGAGCTGATATTATCAGGCAATAAGTTCATCCGTTTGTAACAACCTTATAACCTAGCATCCGGGAACTTTTCAATGATTTTACTCCGGTTATTGAGGAGGATAATAGCTTCGTTGGGTTACCAGGTTTAGATATTATGATTGCCCTATTACATGAGTCATTTTCAAGACTTCTGAAAGTATATTTTCGCTAGAATACGGTCCCAGGATGTTGTGTGCAGTGTGAAAGAAGTTTTTTGAGGGCAACATTGGGAATAGAGTCAGACCAGTTAGATTGTTAACTTTTGAGACTTTTGAACGTAATTGTAATTGCTGACAGTGCAATATCAAAAAGTGTACTGAATGACATTTTCTGTGTCGAGGAAAAAGAAAGTCTCAGAACTTCGAAAAACGTATTGTCTTCTGAATCGTGAAAGTGCTATACGTTTTTCGAACCTTGGAGACTTTGTTTTTCATTCGAAAATTCAATGGTAATATTACGTACAATGATTACGATGACAAATACACAAAAATAACTTACCTATACGGTGAATAGAAAATAGTCCGGTTGTTTTTCTTCCCCTAAAAGTTCAGATCAATTGCTTTCGGAAGCTCCGCATGATTTCACAGAACGTTCACAAAAGAACGGAGAGCTCACGAAAGTTCAAAACAATTGAAGCCGTAAGTCCGCACGATTGTCTTTACAACCCGCAGCGTTATACCAGACATGGTGTTCCCATATTAAGAGTGAATTTGCGAAATTTTGAACCCATCTTCGATTTATTTGGTTGATGGCTCAATCGAACCACCATAAAATTCTAAGAACTTGTAGAACAACTTTTTTCCCGAAGCACTGTATTCCGGCTGGTAGAGTTCTCGATGTGTATGACCATGGGGCAGAGGTCATTTGAACAAAAATGTTTATAACTCCCACAACGAGCGATCAAATCAATTGGTATGATGCACCATTATGGGGCCTGTTAAGGTGCATAAATTGAATATTTAAACTATTGCTTGTAAGTCGACTGGTCGGCGGTACGATGAAATTTAGGTCAAAAATGGACCATTTTTC
>JANTFA010153029.1:0-10988 GCA_026413405.1 Phytosciara flavipes
GTCGGCCATTTTCTTAGGCCACCGAAAACAGTTCTACCGCTTTACGGCCATCACTACCTTCCAAACAAAAAAAAAGATTATGAAAACATGATGAAATTTACTCGAAATACAGGCAAAAAACCCTAAAATCCAAAATGGCGGCTGGTGGCCATATTAATACGTGACCGGAATAATTACTACTACTCGCCACTACCTTTCAGACAAAAAAAAAGATTATGAAAATAGGATGAAATTTACTCCAGATATCGAAAAAAAAGTTCTACCTTCACTGTATGGCCGAGTAGCTCAACTTAGGCTCACTCTATGGGCTCTAACTTCCGAGCCCAAGATTCAATGCTCTAACTTCCGAGCCCAAGATTCAATTTTGACAAACTTTCATTACTTTCACTACCTTTCATTTGCACCATCTAGGAACGTTCTGCGTGCAATACCGCCGATAATATATGTGATAAACCTTGATCAGACCTCGAGAATAGCACTTTTTCGACCACAACGTTGGATCGGCTCGATCGATTTCGCTCATCTTCGAACTTGACCTCAATTTTTTGATAACAATTCGAGAAAAAAAAGTCCCATCGAGATTGATTTCGTTTTACTCAAGCTATCCTGTTTACACACAGACGGACATAAATTTTTTTTGTTGCTGATTTGGCATCTAGGAATGACCCCAGAAGGTTCGCCCTTACTCCGGGAGTCGGAAGCGACGTGTTACAAACGTAAGAGTAAAAGCATGAGACCCTCGTACTTCGTACGGGTCTAAAAATCATGTTGGTTTGCACATACACGTTTCTTTCATTCACACATCTTTTACCACTTGTTTTCCATATGAAGTCTATTTTTGGTCCATCATTTGAATACGAACCGTGCAATCGACTTGCGAAATGTTTCAAAATTTTTGTTATAATTGAAATGTTCGGGACTGACTTTTTTCCTCGTGCAAATTGTATTCGTTTGTTTGTGACTAAAGTAATTTAATATCTCAAACGAATTGGTGGGAATAGGAAAGGGAAAGTGTTTTTTTGGCGCTAAAATTTGAACCGGAAGAAGTCAGCCAAGGATGATAACACAGCAAAATCAGTTACAGTTACCGTTGTAATTATCGTAAATATCGTACTACACTTTACGAATTGACTGTTATTTAAGTTTACACAGCCCCTTGCTGATTGCTTCGAAACAAGGTCTAAATCTGTGACACAGACTCGCGGTTGATTTTCTAGATTTATTAGTTTGTTATGACCACTTTCGAAGTCAGGAAACACACAGTAACCTTTCTAATATGTTAGGGCTCACAGTGACAGCTTTTGGAGGAGTCACCTCATACTTTCCCAGAATCCTACGTCTTAGTTGAAGAAACATTGGGCAATTGCATACAAGTGTATGTCTGACTCTTCTTCAATCTTAAGATCGCAGGAAAATCTCGAAGTATCACGTACTCATTCACGTGCACATTCAGCCCACAATGTCCGGTAATTGCTCATTTGACCACCCTTCTATTGTTCGGTCTATCTTGTGAGAAAATTATAGGCCCCGTCTATCGTCGGGTTTCGGAAAGAAGTATTTCGTATGAAAGCCTCGCTCATACGCTTCCCAGCATTCTGCTTGCGCTTTACCCAATCATTTAGAGCTTTCGCCCATAATGATTGGGGTATCGGCAGGTATGGTTCTGGTCAATAATGATTGAGCCATCGAACCTGCCTTAGCCAACATGGCTGCTTCTTCCTTCTACATTAACTTCCTTCTAAAATTTTAGGTTGGGACTTATAGTATTTTACATTGGATGCTGCGAAAGTTATTCATTACATGAGGAAACCATTTTGTGATAAAAGCAGACTCAGAAGTGTGTTTTTGAGCAACAAACTTCGGTAACCGTCTCCTCGGCAAGTATAGAGTTTGCATATCCGAGCCGATGGTGAGGTAAGTGGCTACACTGGTCGAAGAGATTGTTACCGAACCAAGTATATCAGAAACACACAAGTGAGTTTTCTCTTGTCATTAAAGCAGCATTAAATGTAGTCTCGTTTACTGCTTGCCACATGCGAAAATAAACCGAAAATGTTCCATACCATGTAATGGATCGTTTTAGCAGGGGGCGTATTGCTATGGGACAGGCAGTAAAACAACTTTTTTTACTCAGTAAGTACGTAAGCAAACGTGCGCTACAGTAACACTGATATGAATACATTGTCAAATTGAGCCAAGTGATCTAAACACATCATTGTTTAGTGAGTGTGACCTCTACACAATATTCTAAGAACAAAAATGAGAAAGTGTATTGAACAAATAAGACTACTTTCCACCTGACACTGAATGTCATACAAACAGAGAAAAAAACAAACACTTTACTTCAAAGCGAAAGACCCCATTCAAAAGTCCGTTCATACGAAAGAATCGTTTTATGCTGCAGCACTTGTTTCGCTCGTTCATTGTTATACCCATTAACCTTTTGGTTTATAAACGTTAAAAGTTGAATTACAAGCTGATGAATATTTATACAAATGATTTTCATTGCAAATGAGCAGAAGAAAAGGTTGAAAGTTATATTATGCATGCTATAAAATACGACGAAATATAACGAACGAACGAACGATATCTTTTACGGTTCTCTTGTGTGTGTGGTTTGAATAAAATATTTCTTTTTCGAAACCATATCTCACTTCGGACTCTGCTAGTGATTCATAGCATGGGAAGCTTTTACCATTCGATCAGAGGTAGATTCTTCTGTGATTCGTCATTGTCGTTGTTGCGCTTCCACATGTTATCATACAAACGCCCGAAGAGTAAAGTGACAAACATGAAAAGGTTATAAACGATCACTATTATACCAGTCGTTTGAGCCGCCAAAATTCAGCCGCCGCCGTGAGTTGAAATACACTTTTAGTCGCCGACTAAACTGATGATCGGCTGACTTGGTGGAAGGTGGATTTAAAATGAGCATGAAAGTGAAAACATGGCAGGAGAATACAATTAAATTTTGAATGAAAATGTTGAGTCTGTGAATTTCGGTCATAGAAAACCCAAAAAATCCATTTAACATCACGTGAAGTTCACGTTGTGAACAGTTACCATTAAATTTGCAAAGTAATGTTGTCTGTTACGGAACGGAAGGAAGCCCCTGTTATGGTCGGACGTTATTTTCTCAAAAAACTGCGATTCCATCAACAAATCCCAAATTACGTTTGTTTCTCTAATTTGACGCACTTTTTTTTCCTTTTTCGCTTCCTTAGGAGTAACGTGACAGCACAATCTATTTGTAGTCTTTTTCAATATTTTTTGATAATTCTCTCCTGCGGCTAGGATTAACATCGGCAGAGTTTTCATGTCAAAGTGCAAGAAGTCAGGACAAGAAGCCGTATGTCTTCAGAACAGATCCATTCCGTCGAAGCTTTTATTGAGTAATTGAACCAGAACTCAAAACAAATTTTGTCGTCATATCGCATTAGCGAAGTTTAACAAAAATGAAGTTTGATGTCCTGAACCTCTGTACTTTTGGCTTTTTCAGCAGATAATTGATGCTAGTAACGATGTTTGTAGATTAACAACCGATGAAATCCTGTAGTTGTGCGAAAACATGTAAAAACCGAAAACTTCATTTTCCTTAAAATTCTTTAAACTTTCATAAAATTTTACGATTCCTTGAATTTCAGAAGGCCAATACGTTTGAAGAGCCACGTGTTCTGTACACTATGAAGGGAAAATTGTGTGAATTGGTTGAGTTTTAAAGACAAACGGCATCTCGCCCCAAATTCATGATTTTGACATCTGTGACAGCTTAGCCTATCTAGCCGCTAGCCGCCAGTCTTTTTTACTTGAGCGGATGCCACCGATGTCTTTTTTTTCGGCTCTCACGATTGCTACATTGTGACGCAAGCCAGTCTGAAATTTGTATTTTTTATATTTTTATCAATAAACAAGGCATCACGAAATGAAAATCAATTTTTCTTTCTCATTTCGTTTTTGTTTGGTAAAAACCTCAATTAAAATGGCATCAAAATAGTAAAAGTCCGTGCCATCATTAAAGTTTTGATTTTACACAAAAATTGAATTATATATCTCTGAACTGAACTGAATTTTTAATTACCGGAAAATTCAATTTTTTACGTTAAAATAAATGGATCTCTGTTCTGATGACGTCAATACAGTTTCACAATAACATTCATTTTCGGAACTCAGTTCCATTGCACAATGAAGAGATCGAAAAACAAAACACACACATTTTATAAGCGACTTTGTAATGTTTCCTGATTTAATTAAGTTTTGCGATAACAAACGCAAGAAAAAGAGTAGAAAATTTTCTGTTGGAAGAACTTTTCTCGTTTAAATTTAAAAAGAAAATCCAAACCAAGCTTCCAACTCATTGAAGTAACATGTCCTCATGTATGTAGACGCACATGAACAAAACTCGGAACGGAACACACACACACACACACTCACAATTACATTCTCTCTGTCGAATCCTTATAAAATCCTCCTTGATTTTCTTTCTGATTTGTAAATATTATGCTATGTGGGCGAACAGCACTAGCATAGAAATAACAAAATTATAATGATGACGCCCACATTGTATACGTTTCAATTTGGCATAATAGTCTCATGGTATTCGTTCCATTCGCATTTCGTTCCACCAGTTTGTGTCCTTGCAACATTTTTGTGAACACTATACTGTGAAGATTATGCAACATAAAGTCAGAAACAAAATGTATGCTGGGACGTATTGTCAATTTGATTCTTTGAGTTGAAGATTTCACTACGGTCACAGGATTGGAACATAATAAAAAAGGAATGAATTACAGAGACCCATTTTGGTCCGGTGGAGCACGTAATTGGTAACGCCTAACCATATTTTAAGCTCTCTTTAAAGTGTGTTCGAGTAGATTCACGGATTTCTAGTTCCTTTTCTTCTGTAAAGTCGTCCGTCCCTAAACGACGGCTATACTCGAAAACAATCAAATTTAACCATTCCGCAATGGTATACGCCAAATTCCGGCATTTATGTCGTTTAAGTGTCAGAAAGATGAGTGATGAGGTCGTTTTTATTTCAATATTTTCTTATTCAAATTAAATTTACTTCCTCCCTCCTCCCCTCCAAACCATAATCTTCTGGATCATAAAACTCTTTCATTTCAACGGAATTGTTTAGGAAAAATGTAACAACGACAGTGTGTAGGGTTTTACTCCATACACCAGTCGACTTACAAGTATAACGAAGCTTTTAAAAAATGTTTCGCATTTTCTTTTCTTATTCTTTTTTTTTGAAAAGCGTTCCATAATCCCACTCATATCTGAAAAGAAATACTTTTTCTCTTCACAAATATTGCCAAATATTTGATGCCAACAGAAGCGATGGACATTCTTTCATAACTCTCTCTCTCTCTCTCTATCTGACGATCAAGTTTTATTTATTTTTTAAACAAACTATCGAAGTTTAACGCCCCCTCCCCCTCCCCGTTGTATATAAAATATTGAGAAGAACTTCATACGAAGAAGACAAAAAAAAGATTATCACAAAAATACAGCCAATTGATAAGCCATGCTTCGGGGCCTTTTTATCAGTGAATTCTCCAATTAAATGGCTTCTTCAGAGATTGTTGAATAAAGTGAGTTTTCCACTTCAAACTGATAAAACTGTATGACCTACTTAAATCGAAAAATGCCAACTTTTCAATATAATACAATAGCAGTACTTCTTATGTTAGATGGGTACTGGGTACACTGCATTGTAATAAAAGAATTTATTTTTCTGATCGATTCTTATATGCACACACAATGCATGAAAACATGAAAATTTTCCCGAAAAACATTTTCAGTTGTTGAAAAGCTTAAGCATGAATGAAAAAACAACAACCCAAAAAAAAAAATCTGTTCGGTATGCCGTTTGGAGGAGAGGAATGCAACTGCTGCCACGAATTCGTTATCATTTTTCTTTCTATATTTGTTCATCTCCACCAGACAAGCTATCGACAAATTTTTATATTATTTTCGAGTTTCGTATATCCAATTGAATTTGAATATCTAACGACAAACCACACAAATATTTTGTCATATTTTTAGAATTTTTTGAATAATTTATGTTGCCGCCGGTTGTTGTCGCACAGAGAAGACCGGCACAATGATGATGGTATTGGAACTTTTTTCTTCTTCTTCTTCTTCTTTCATGTTTTTCATCAACAGAACATATAATTTAGAAACTGCGCCCAATGAATGACAACTTAACCGTGTGAACTAGAGGTTAAGATATTTTGCAAACAAAATTTTCCTATTTCAATTTTATGGATTGACTACAAAGTCATATCTTGATAGTTTGCTCAACGAAATGATTGAATGTTCGTTTAAGGTGGGAATAACTTCATTTCAACTCAAAGAAATTGAGCTGCTCGACTCAGGAATGGTTGCCACTATCATTGTAGGCACTAGGAAGCAAACGGTCGGTTTTTCAGCGTAGGTCGTTGTCACAATGAAGGGGCGTATTGGTTTCGAGCCGTAGAAGTGAGCACCTATACCTCCGCTGCTGGGTGTCCGATTTGAATCAAATTTGACCTGAACGAAGCTTGGGCTATACTTAATCGATTATCGAAATTTCAGCGCTGCAGGTTTTTTGGAAGGGAAGTTGTAAGCAAGATACGAGACCTCTTTGTTTTCTAATGCGCCCATTTGCTTTCTTTCTAATCAAACGTCCAATGATTGAATTCCATTCATCGTACAGCTTTTTCTAACATTCATTTCGTTTGAATGAAAGATGAACATTCTCCACAGAACGTCGGAGTATGAGGAGTTGTTAATGCGATGAGGCCAGAAATTTTTTGTTTAAACTCAAGTTTCGACTTCTGGAATTTGTTGTCAGCTTGTTATCCAACAAAATTTTTCATTCGATTGAGTTACAGCAAATTTTTTTTCAAAAGGCAGAATACGAATGCTTATTATACAAACGAGCCTTGATTCATTTAAAATTCCTTAAATTACGAACTATAAAGCTTTGATGTTGAGCTCTATTCAATTCAGGAAGTTTTATTTTTGGTACATGTAATTTATCAAAGCCCTCGCTGTACAGTGACATGAAAAAAATACAAACGCCATGAAAAGGGGAATGCAATGACGTCATTCGATGACGTGTTTGTGTATGCAATTAGGAAAATAGAATATTTAGCAAATCGTGACGCAATGCAACAACATTACAATCTTCCCGTATAATAGTACAGCGGAGACCATGTAAAATTTAGTGTATTACATAAGGGCCGGTATCCAAGCCGAAGGCACTTGTGTAAATATGTCGTTGACATGAACTTTTCTTTATCAACAAGGGATTCGCAGATGAGAAGCGTCTGTGCGGAATGACATATTTTGCACCGTTGAAATGCATCTGATTTTCTTTGTCCTGTGAAAAATGTAAACCCGAAGCGAAGCTGACGAGAAAACATGCGCAAATTTCAAGTGAATTCCCAGTGAATATGCTGACGGAAAATCATCTGAAAAATTTTGGAGGAGAAAGAGTTCCTAAACGTAATACTGTGAACGTGTGCTCTACGATAATCACCCTTCGCAGTATTTGTCATCTTTTCAATAAATTTCGTTCCACTTGACTGAAGGAATTTATGGATGTGTCTGTCAACAGATTGATAAAAAAAAATCTTCCATAAGCTTTTAGAATTAGACAGAGTTCCTCACTGTCACAGCCGGCATGTATGCTTTTTTTGTAAAAGGATTTGAATTGATTTGACACTAAGGTTCCAGTTGTTCATTCGGGGGAAAAAAATAATTTTCATTTTAATGTCAACATTCAATGTGTGATCATTGTACTGTATCATACGATTTGGTACAGCTTTTTATTGTCGAGCACAATTCGGAAGCAAATTATATAATCTTGATTCAGTTGAACAATAGACCATGTTTAGAAAAACCAAAATAATTTCGTTTTAAATGTCGGAAGTATGAAAACAGCTTAAAATATTGTGGAACTGCTGAAATTTCTACCCAAAAAAAAACACCAATTTGTTTTTCGAATCATCCGGACAAATAATTTGCATGATTTATTTCGTTACATCTCTCTAGCCGATGTTAGTTTCATGAAAGCTCTATGCGACAGGTGTAATTATTTTCCAGTCCAGTCGACTCGACACCTATATCAATAGATCGTATCGCATATTCCATTTAGCAATATATTTCCACATTACATTTCAAATAACATTTTTGAAGATTCGAAATGACGAATCGACTACGATTGAACTCGCACACAAAAAAACAACAACAACGGCCATTTAGAAAGGTATAACGCAACCTCGTGTGTTTCATACTTTAAAGCGATTTATGTGTGTCACATCGAACAAAATAGCATAATTTTCGTTGTTTTATTTTGCCCGGGCTTGATTGATGGTACCAATTTTTTTCTTCTCTTCTTCTTCTTCTTCACTGTGTTTCAGTAAGTGATTTATAAAATCTCTATGGTTTTGGCAAACGATCAAGAAATATTTCTACAAAAAACATAAAATATATTATGGTCTTCGAAAAAAAAATCATCATCGCCATCGTCACAATGTGAACGACGGTATATTAGGCTGGTTCCATGACCTGCCCCGTGACTAACCTTTGTGCGCCCTTTCTCAGGGGGCAACCTTCATGGAATTTTATCTGGTATACCAGTGATCCGTTTCCGAATGAATCAAAACATACTCTAAGGAAAGATTGATGGATTTCGAGATAATTTGGATCAAAGTTTGTTAGTCACGGGACAAGGTCATGGATAACGACATATATACGAAACGTTCAATGGTTTTCTTTTCTCTCGTTGTTTTCATTTATTGAAAAGCAAAATTTTATTTTAACATGAAAATTTACAAAAAAAGAACCCGAACAGAACGTAGCGCAGATGCTGCGACGTTGCCCCGTACGACTCTGTATGCATAACAGAAGCATGAAGCGCTAATCCCAGGTCTGAGGAATATTAATCTTCATGTTATTCAATTATTATTATCAATGTGAGCATTGTGACAACAATAGTGGTTAAATCATCTGCTTTCCACTAAACTATTGAAGCTACCAGTGCTGAAAGTTCGATTCCCAACTGTGGCAGAAAAGAAAAAACCGATTGTCAGGCGTGTATACAAAACACAGCTGATTGAGTTAGTTTGAGTCTGTGGTAGCGGGAGGGAAAAGCTGCTGTGGTTATGTAGAGAGCTAACGCGTTGGATTTACAAACCAACGATCGGCGGTTCGAATCCACCGTCAGACAAATGGACATAAAGTAATTTTTCTATTCAAGTTTCAATTCAGTTTTCGAATCGCTCCATCTGAACAAACATTGGTCATAGGGTTCAGTGAGTGAAGTTCGTATTGATCGTATTAAAACTTTTAAAATCTATACCGAGCCTTCGTTCTATCTATCAACTCAAATGATTTACTACTCAACACAATCAATAAATTCCTGCAAAAAACGGTCTTACATTCCCTTTATCTAGTTAGCGCTAAAAGAAACCACCCTCTTACCTGCAATGGTTGCGGTATCTTTTGATTTATACCTAAGTCAAACAACTGAACGTTTCTGAAACAATCGTTTTGAAGTTCCATTCATTTTTCACTAAAATCATTTTTATGACATGCATACAACAACGTTCAAGATGAAGTGCTGTCGTAGTTGTTGTACACATCTGGTAAATTTTCAAATTTTCGTATCGGTATGCGTTTAAATCTGTGCCATCGACGGTGTTGTTCACACTTCATAAAACACTTAAATTTTAATGCCAGACACTAAGGTCCCAGTCACGTCTTTCGCATGGAACAATCCCAATAAAAATGGAACCCATTGTAAAAATTTCTTTTCCTCAAAACACTTGCACATTGGCACAAAATTTATTATGCTGGGGAAAAAATCCTGAATAAATTATCCTGTCCTCAAACGTTAGAATGGCTGAATAACAATCACCTTGATGTTTCACACAAAATGCACAGATTTTTGTGTGCGTTATTTTTCCTCTCAAAAGTAAAAAAAAAAACGAATCGCCGATAGAGCAATAGAAACCAAATTTTTTCGCTTGTGCTGAGACGGTGCATCATGCTTTCGAATGGTGTGAAAACTCATTATGCATAATCGGTTTAAACATAATGCGTCGAAAGTAGATAAATGTGTTCGTCGGTGACAATAGCATCTTAAGTCTGTTTGAATATTGTGTTTGATCTTTATTTTGGGATAGGCGTGGACTTACCAGTCGAAACGTAAAACATCTTGCAAGGATTGGATTTTATGGTATGGAAATCCCATCATTTCTCGCGTAAAGAAAGATTTTATTTTCACTCGGTCTTATCATCGGTTTTTACACTCAATCCATTGAAAAGAATACCAAATCAACCTTGTTAAATGAGCAGCTAAATTATTTCATTTGACAGTATCAATGAAAAAAAGTGGGCTGACACAAAAATTGGACGAATTTCTTATCAGCGACAATTCATGAGTTAATGTCGATTATCTGCTAAATCGGTGTGCTGTGAAACATTCAAAAGATACGCACACTATTTAGGTACTACCATACTTTGAGGATCATATATTTTCGTCTCTGTGCGTAATTTGTGAATGTTTTAGTCTCGAAATTAAAATATTTTGACCTTTTTCCATTGAAATGACACCCTCAGAGAAGTGCCATTCATTGTTTTCAGATGTAAAGTCGACTCATAAAAGTTGTAAGCCGTTTTGGCACAACATCTTGTTGTGAGTGGGAAATTCTCAGACATGACCTTTTTCATATATAAATGACAAGTTTTTGAACGGACAACCCTGTTCAACTCTTTTTAATCGGGGTTAAGTGATTTGTTTGAAAAATTGATTCAACCGGAATACACTCGGCATAGAGGTAATATAGTACTAGAGAAATTATGAACGAAATTTGATGAATATCACACACACCGATAAACAAATCAAGTCAACTTTTCTTTTTTTTAAACATGAAAATGGTACAGTCGCCAGGCACACATATTCAGTGGTGTTTTGGGTTAAATTTAATTTAAAG
>JANTFA010153040.1:0-10987 GCA_026413405.1 Phytosciara flavipes
TGTCCCCCGCCGCGGTTGCAAATAATGTTTCCAACGGTCAGGGAGCCGAGAAACGGATTGACGGATCTCATTACTTCGAACGAAATGAAAAATCCTTCCGGTTAGAGAGCTGGCTTTTAAACGTATCAATCAATTTTTATTTTTATTCGTGTGGTAAATTCTACCTTGAGCTTCAAAGCTTCACTAGTAGTCATTTATCAAACTTTTCCAGCTGAGCTAAATCAAACACAATTCGCAAGTGACTGGACTCAACATGAACAAGACAAGCCACTTTTGGGCAGACCTCTACTTCACCTTACCGCCGGAAACCAAATGTACTTTTCCAAACGTATGTACTACGTTTTACCCACAACAGTCCACCGAAAACAACGAGCTACATCTCGACCGCATCCTTGACCCAAAAATTTCCGATTTTGTTTGGCGCCTTCGCGATATCACCTAAAGCTAAAATGCACTTGCGGCACATCGAAGTGTTCTGGCTGATAAGATTTTTTATCTATTGTGAAATTCAAATTCACGAGTTAGATACGATTCTATTTTTAACATCACGTGAAATGTTCAAACCAAAACAATGACTAATAGTCGATCGACGTTATCTATTCCGTCGGTTAAAGTTCATTAAGAGCGTTTATAAGTCCCAGCTGAATCTGACACAGAGTTTTTGAAATGTTTTGAAAATTTGTGTGTAAAAAAGTTCACCAGACGCCTTTAAAAAGAGTGGCAATGTACATGCTGTACTGTAATACACGAGAGCAGTTCGCAATCGGGTCAAATACGAGATTGAAAATTTTTGTAAGCTCAGATTTCAGAATGCATACTCTCATACATCAAAGCTAAATTACCGTCTTTTAGGTGGTGAGAAATTACTAAATGCTACGAGCTCCAAACTTATGAAACACTCGTAAGAATTTAGAAAAAGAAGTGGCCATTCACAAATAACGCACACACTAAAGATGGGATGGATGGGATGGATGTACGGCAAAGGCGTCACTTCATACAATTTTGAAATTTTCTTCATGCATTTTGGCACGCAAGGGTCTGAAATCCATAATTTTGAGCGTGGCATCCAAGTATTTATCTTTCTTTAACCACACAATTCAATCAGAACAAAAAAGTTTTTCCTAACGCGGGTCTGCATAAAATCGTTCGCTATACAGATGCCGAAAATAGAATTATCAGTAAATCGAATGCGCATTTTTGTCCTTATCAGAAAAGTATCCGCCCAACAAATTGAATAAAATCCAATGATAACGAAACAGAAGGAACAGACCGTTAGTTGAACTTTGCGAAGAAATATCTAAATTTGATTCGACTTTAAAGCATGGTAGTGCAAGTACAGAGATCACACATAAATCGGAATATTATTGGAAATGAATGGAATGAAATGCACATTGATGTTGAAAGACAACGAAATGGATTGCCACCGACTGCCACCGATAATAGCTGCGACATCGACCAAACTCTTCCTGCCTATCACGAAATTTACAATGACGCCAACAGGTCCCTTCCTGCCTATCACGAAATTTACAATAATGTCAACAGAGCATTCGATGAAACATCGTTACCACCATACGAAACCGCAGTCAATTGGCCAGTTCAGCGAGAAGAAATATCGATTCCGATTCCAGAACCATCTCACAGTACACCACAAGATCAACCACAAGTGCAGAGCAACTGCTGTGGACCAATGAAGCATATCGTCATTGCAGCAACGGTTATTATTGTGAGCATCGTAGCAGTTTTTCTTATCATATTTCTCATTCAATTTCGGTAACATTCAACAACTTAACTGAATGAAATCATTTCTGAGCAATAAATTCGACTTTTTTTACTTTCTAAAATGTTCTTTGTGGAATTTTCATTTAAGCTAAAGTTTGCAACAGGTCAGGTCAATCTAGAACTTTATCTGAAATACCCTTTAACCTGACCCCTATACTCAAAGTGACTTGAGTTCGTCAGGTACTTAGAATTTTTAGGAAAACATTTTTCTATTTAACACTGGAAAAAAATCTCAAATTTAACTGAAGTCAAATTCAGTTTTTTCTAATTTCAAGTTAGGTTAAGTCCTGGCTTAGGAATTATCTGGACGAAAACTGAATCATACGTGTTAATGTTAGGGTAAATATGACCTGATTCTATCCGTAACCTGAGCTACTAATCGCGTACGTTACTTGAGTCATAGCCCCACTGGCTATACCTACCGGTCGGTAATGTTATATTGTTAAGACTTATTCTCCCTCGCCATGGAAACAATTTAGAAGTAGCTACGATACGTCATGATATGCGTGACGTGCTTCTACTCGGTAAATGTGAAAATGAACTAAAAAAAATTTACATTTACCGAGCAAAAGTTGGTACGTAAAACCATTTGGGATAAGATGGAAAAGAGTCGACGGGAAAAACTGCTTTAATTATTCATCTGTAAAATTAATTTTCAACTTTTCATTTAGTCTTCCATTGTCGAACGACTTTCAAAGGATAGCAATGGCATACACAAATTATAAACTTTTTAAAGTTGACAACAGACAAAAGAGTTGCAGTCTAGACTGTATATAGTCACTAGCAGAACAACCACAACGGGAAAAAAGTTTCCATCAACGTACGATCGGTCACGTAAAAAACATTTTCGACAGACAAATTTGTCTTGGTCATTTCGGTTTGATTTAATCGATTCATCTGCAAAAAAAAAGTTTTGCTTCCGTTTTACGGGAAAAAAAAGTTTTTGAATTTTACGACCGAAAACCAACCAACTTTCAAGTCACTATACGAGAGATGAAACATTACTGAAAATTGTTGGGTACACAATTCATATCCAACTTATTTTATTTATATGCGAACCTTTCACGCAAAGCGAAAAAAAAACCGATAGAACAAAATTGACAAAATGGCATGATTGCACGATAGACATCCTAACAAACTTCTGCCATACATTATGTGTCTACTTACAATATATATATTACGGCAGTTTAGATTGGATGATGCGAAAGTAATTCATTACAAGAGGGAACCATGTTATGATAAAAGCAAACACACAAGTGCGTTTTTGGGTAACAAGATTCGGTAACTCGCCTTCGGCTCTGATAGGCAAACTGTACACTTGTCGAAGAACAGTTACACCGAATCAAGTTGCTCAACTATTTTTAATACATCCAAGCAATTGATGACTTTTGCGGACGCTACTGATCTCCTGGGAAGGGAAACGATCAAAGTGAATGAAAGTCTGGTGGAAATGGACGTGGCGGCCAAGAAAGTTGGGTTGGCTATCAACGAGGACAAAACCAAATACCTCGTACTGGATAGGAGCCAAGAGTCTTGAATTGCACAAACCATGACCATGAACGAAGGTTGTCCAACCAAATATCTTGGATCCATTGTCAACGTCACGAACGATATATATGAAGAACTGAAGACGAGAACGGTGCAAGCGAGTAGGTGCTTTTATGCATTAAAACATCTCTTCAAGAGCAATCTACTAAACACTACCACTAGATATTGGCTATATAAAACTCTGGTGAGGAGCGTTGCCACCTACGCCTGTGAGACTTGGACTTTAACAGTTAATCAAGAAAGGAGGATAAGGTGTTTTCAAAGGAAAATTCAACGCTCAATCCTCGACCAGAGAAAGATGGCGATCTGTGGAGAATCACAACGAATAGTAAACTCATAGAAATTTCTAGAGCCGAAAACGGGTCATGAACGATGACAGGGTGGCTAAGAAAGTTTTCGTGAGCCAAATTGATGGTTCAAGACCCAGAGGGCGGCCGAAGAAAAGGTGTATTGACTGTGTCGAGGGAGACCTACGAGAGCTGGGAGTTCGCAATTGGAAAGTTGCTGCTGAGGATCGCCAGCAAATGGCGTAATGCTGTTGTGGAGTCAGCCAAAACCCGCCTGGGTTCAAAATGGCTGTTAAGTAAGTATAACTAAGTAGATTATATAGAATGGTTTCCGAATTAATGGGTTAAGTAGGAGCATCCAATGTAGTCTGGTTTAGTGTCTGCAACGTGTGGAATTTCACACAAAAATTCATGAGACATGAACTGAAAATGTTCCAACATGTAATGGTAATGGACCATTTTCCCTGGGGGCATATGTAATGTTCAACTTTCGCATGGGGCATGCAGTAAAGTATAAGTTCGTCTAATAACCAATATATTCACACCATATTGGGAGGATAAAAGAATATTCTCATGATGGATGATAAAAAAAGAGAAGAACAAAATGTCTACATGTAAATGTATAAACACAATGAGGAGCATCATTCGATTATATTTCCTCCAAAGTGTTATGAGAAAGAACAGTGTCGAAGAATGGAAGACAATATCCAGCTTCGATTATAAAAATATAATTTCCGAACGAAAACACTTTCATTTGATGTAGCAGAACGAGTGGCGATGTTTTCCGTCTTATTGAAAAAAAAGAAGAAAAAGAAAATTCTTATCGCTAAGGAAATTATGACGGATAATTTCTTTTCAAAACGAAATGATGAATATACATTGATCACTTGGGGTTTGTGTAATTTATCATCAATCATTGCGAGAAAGGTCAAGAAGATAATTTGATATTCTTTCATCCATTTATTAAAGTCGGAACATAGTATATGCCATGCATGTAGCAGCATCATGTAAAATGATGTTCCGTCTTGTTGCGGAGAGATTGTGGGTATAATGGATGAAATCGAATGGTATGGTTATTTAATAGCCACAACTTATTTTCTTCTTGGGAAAACTTTATCCACCAGACGAACAAAGAAATTTCCGTTTATTTGAGCAAAAGTGCTATACATACCTCTCAAAGAAAGTTTTCGAAACGTAACCCATATTGTCATATATGAGTGTGGGTAATAACGGTTTACGTACCCGAAGTTCTATAACTCAAGTTGCAAACAAATAAAGTTTTGTGTTTATGTGACGAGATTTGAATAAAAATCAGAATCGTAATAGACAATCATTGCGCGGTAAAAACTTGCAAAGACAAACTATTCAACATCTCCAGACATCCAATATTTACATTCGGATTTCATGGTCGAATGATTTCGATTTCATTTTCCTTTGGTTTGACCATTACCGGGCATTATATTTACTTGGGTAGAAGTTTGCAATTTCCTGGGGGCGATGCTTATTTTTGGGTGTATGGAAAAACCAAACTCACAAAATCTAAATCTAAATCTCAACCAACTTTGTCCGATGTAAAATTGTTAACCCATCCATGTCTTTTCTGCAACGAATATATTCGTTTTTAGCCAGTAGAGGCAAGACGCTACCGGGTAATAGTGGTAAAAACGATTATGGTTTCGGACTTTCCGGTTATTTAATTTTCGAACAGATTTTCCTAATTGGATAAAGATGCATACTTGGCTCGAATCACGTATACAGAGTTTATCGACGCTGGTAAATTTCCCATAAAATGGAATTTATCTCGATAAGCTTCTTGTTGCTGCGAGGCTTATGTTAAAAGTTTTCGTCTTGAAATGATTTTTTTCTTTTCTGGAATCGCTTTTTCTTTGCGGGCTGACTTCACCGGTTGTAGTTTGAACGAAATTTGTATCTCTTATCATCAGCAGTACGGAAAATCGAGTTAGGACAATTAATTTAGGAGTGATACCGCGAAAACTTCGAACAACATTGTGGCATGGTATTAGGGATCGGGTCAAGATATATCTCGTTCTTTTTGTTGAACTGTTGCGAGTAAAGCGTGGTACTTCGTTTGGGAAAGTTCGCTTTGTTTCCGGCGCTAGAGACGATGAAGTAGAGGTCCGACCAAAAATAGCCAAAATTGTTTTTAATCGATAACTCGAGTAAATGTAGATGAATTGGGGAATGTTTTTAAAAAGAAAAGATGCCTACTTTGACTATATACATCGCCAGGCTTATGTCAGTCTGATAGACATATTTGCCATCATGAGTGAAAAAAGAATTAATTTAAAGAATGTCTGGCCGTCTGCAGTGGACGGGTCCCGTGCCGTGATATTATGGAAAGAAAACCTATCTTCAATCAGGTAGAAATAAGTCTTTTTCCTCTAATAAACTAAACCGAAACTGAGCGTATCAGGTCAGCCGTAAACGATTCAGGTGAGGTATAGTCAGCCGTATAAGTTTTAGTCTAAGACTTTTCAATTCAGTTAAATATTTTGATGAAAACTGTTGACGAAAAATATGAAGATGACAGTTGTGGGTTTGCGCTTTCAACTAATCGCACTTATCAATTCGAATTTCTTGAGTTGTATACGACTTGTATGTACTGACAGTACATTTTACTGTACACCTGCCCTATAAATTAAAATGTATAAATACGTGCGCAAACTCACCACCTATCAAACGTACACAAACTGGTAACTGAAGCCAAGGCATAAAAGTTTTGCAAATTATTTGCCGAAAGCGCAAACTCACTGATGTTTAGAATGAGAATTCTCCAAAAGTTACCGGAAAAAGGGCAACGATAGTAGTTAGAAAAACTGGAAGTAGTGCAGATCGCTACATATTTGTAATGTTTTTGAGGTTATGTGTAATTATAATATTCAGACATTCGTTTTTGACTCGTGATAGAAGCAGAAAAATTCCATTTCCAATTACTTATTACAAAAACAACCGACCTGCAAATCTTAATTGACTCTACCTAATAATTTTTAACTCCTTGGACATGAGTATAATATGACAGTGATGCCAACGGCATGAAATCAAAAGTCCCACCTTTTGATGAGACGAATTGAATGCATGAATGTGGGAAGTGTATGATCTAAAGCTAAAAGAACCTAAATACAAATTAAATTCTCCGACAATATTAAAAGATCAATTTATGTTTTAGTGGTCTAATTTTCTGGTTAACAGACGCCACAATCTCGTTCAGAGTTAACTATTACGTTCCCGATGGACTGAGAAAAAAGCAATGAAGCCTGAATCCTCAATGAGACAAAAAAAACCTAATAAAATTATTCTGGAAGGTCTAGGCTAAAGTCCCTCCTTGGAACTCCCTAGGAGTGCAGTCTTATGGCTTTGAATACACTCATAAAATCGCATCCAGTTTTTTTTAACGAAATTAATAAAATCTGTAAAAATAAATGTTCTCAGTGGTATTCACTTAACTAAACATCGTATTTTCTCACTGTCCGTCCACAAGCGATTTATAAAAGAAAATCTTCGGATTCACTTCACATTCTCTCCGTTTTCTTGACACATCCTACATTATATTAAATGAAAACGTTCCATTCATTCGTTGAATATGAAATTTGATATGATAAAAATTTTCGAGAAAAAAAGGCGAGCTGGATGAACAGAATTACAGTCCCATCAGTCACATTTTACTCATATAGAATCGTCTCTCATTTCACATTTACATTTATATTTCACATTCAATTTAAGCCGATTTTTTTGTTATTAATTTGAAAAATTAGGGGGGTGAAGGAAATGTTTGTTTTTGTACTCACCACTATATACATTGTTTGAATAACCTACTTTTCCGGCAACGCGACTTTCTGTCGACTTAAAAAAATAAAAGCAGCAGAACAGGTACAAGATGGTCTCAGTCATGGTTAGTGAATTTACGATTACTGAAAAAAGAAAGAGTGAAAATTATTAAGAAAAGTGTGTTTTTGGCGAGTTATTTAAGGGTAATTTAATTAAAAAGAACGGAGAGTCTCCGCGGAATTTGTGCGCATAAATCAGACTGTTCATAGGTTTGTCGTAACGTTGAAATGTTGGGATGACTACACCACATAAAGTATGATACCTTCACAGACATGTATGTTATGTTAGATAGGCGAGCTTATGGTAATAAGTGCTGCTGAATTTTAAAATGTAAAAAGTCTTCTAGCGCGGAACGTACATTAAGTGTCTCGTAAGTCAAATAGAACAGGTCAGCATAATCAAAGTTGGCTCTTCGTATCGTCGTTCCGTTCCTCGAATTGACTTGTCAGACTTTTATAGCTTCGATGCTAGACAAAGCACTGAAACAGTTAACCACTTAACCGACTAATAGACCCAAAACATAATCCAATTAATTTCGTAAATATGAAGAGAGTTCGCCTTACAGGCCTTACAACCAACGCATTATTTTATTTTGGAGAATTTGTTTTCGAGCCAAAGAAGTGAGGGATGACACCACCCAAGTCGAAATAATAATCTCCTTGCCATTGAAGAACATCAGTAAGAGCATCGGAAACACGTTTTGCCGTCTGATTTTATGACTGCAAACAGTTTCCCCGTGTAGGAGGCACTGTTTGTTCTTGAGAGTGAATTCGCAAAATCTTCGAACAGCTTATTCAACTAAATTCAGCTGGACGATTGGATTTATCTTGTTGGAGCAATTCGTGAGACCATTTTTCTCGGAGCTCCTGCGATCCACTAAGAGCGCTTCAAGAAAAAAGTTGTTTCACAAGTTTCACAGTATGAAACGAGGATTCGTTTGTTAAAAATTTTACTTAATTAGGATCGGTGATGGCTTGAATCCCAACTATTCGAAGTTTTCGCGAATCCACTCTTAATTCTTTAGCTTGTCAATTTTATAGTATTGACTAAAAAGCGTCCGGACTCTGTAAGAGATGACTCTTACTGAACGCTATGTGGACCGTTCATAAATGACGTCACGCTGTTAAGTGGGAGTGTGGTTCAAAAAAAACGTGACGGTTCTTACAAATTTGGGTCACTTTTGACCTTTCTTGCAGTACGTCATTCATGAAAGGTCCCAACACCAACGTTGCAAATATCAAAGAAAAAATGCAAAAAAAAACCTAATCAAAGCGAAAACGAATTATTTAGGGCTCGCGGGACGTTCGTTCTGATCTGAATTGAAAAACTCATATTTGTGATCTCAGTGGGCAGGTCAGAATCTGATTTGATCCGTTTCTCTAAACTTTTGTTTTGTATGCAAATTGCAGAGTGATTTGATTGAAATTTTCAGACTTCAGAATGTGAAGTTTAGATTGAGACTTTCAGATCGGATGAATCCCAGTTCAATCTGAAAATAAATTAGGCCGGCGATCAGATCGGTTTCGAGCCCTACAATACTCATTTTCGAAATATATGTTCCAAGCTAATCGATTTATTGCCATCATCATCATAGTATCTTCTAATGATTCGTATTACCGACTCACAAATAAAACATCCAAATAAACTATAAAATCTACCGACAATATGCTCATTCCGTCCGTATTGTGCGAACTTAATTAGGGACAACATTAATAACATATTTCGAACTGTAACTCTATTATACATTGCTAAACATTAATTTTGTATGGAATGATGTTAGAGGAATGATGGCACATCTATGTTTACATTATTTGGATGGTATACAGATAAAGTTTATGATAATCTAGTTGTTCCAGACAAAGCACCCCCTCACTATATAACGTTCTTTTACGATGATGGTTTGGTAAAATTGGTTTTTTGCAACAATAAATTTATGTTTACAATATACACCTACTATCATCCCGTAGTATATGTTTAACCCGGGCGAATCACTAGGGAAAACAGAAGCAACTGACTAAAATGAAAATTAAAACGAAATTTATTCGAAAAAGTTTGTTGCGTTCATTATTACGCGATTGTATTATAATGTTGGGAATTTGGTAATTATAAGTTTTGAATACCCCACCAGAAGTTTTATCGCTTTTTTCTTCGTTTATTAGTTTTATGCACTCATGAAACAGCCGACGAGAGAATGAATGGCAGCATAAAAGGCATTTGTAATAAAATTTTGGAGAAATTTTATAACTTAGAAACACTTTATAGAACATCCACATATTCTGATGCTCAATGCTCATGCTTCATCATAATTACTCTGATTGATGAAATTAAGAATCAACATTTCCAATGGCTCAGTCATGAGAGCCGATTATGAAAAAGGGCACCGGCGGCTTGCATAAATCAAGTCTTCTTTGAAGGGGTGAAAGGGGTACGATGAAAGCGTGACTTGCTTGCTATGAGATATAGGAAAAGTGGGAGGGATTCAAAATCTGTAGAAAGTGAAGACCGATCTATGGATAGTTCCTAGCCAGGATAGAATTCAAAAAACATACAAAAATCCAACCGAAACTCACTAACAGAACAGTATTTCTCCTTCCCGCTGCGACATTTTCAAAATATAGGCGGCTTAATTTAAGAAAAAATTGTGTTTCTACCAAGAAGCGGCTTATGTTCGGCAGCTCACTCGTCTCATCTGGTTAACAGTAATACATTTCTTTGCAAGCTTCATATTTCTCCATGTAACAGTTCAATGGTCCGTGTTAAAACTAAGTTTTGGAAAGAAAAGTGTTCTTCGATCCGTTCAAATTGAAAGACATTCAAGCAGACACATGCGTTCGCAAAAAGCACCGACACAAATTGTGAATCATCTTACAACCTCTGCTCCAAGCTGTTTTAGCTTTCAAACCATGGAGGTGCGGGAAAACAAGCAATGAATGATGTTTTTTGAATTTGAGTTTTAAGCACTCCATAGGTTTCAACGACAAGTTCTATGTTGTTAGCTATTTACAACTGTTGAAAACAGGGGTGTTTGAAAAACATCCTTTGCTAGTTTTCCCGCACCTCACATCTAAATTTGTCATACAAGTTTAGATTGTTTGAATTTAAAGATACAAATCGGTGTCTGTACATAGAGTGGTGATATATAAAGTTAACGAAAGTTTCGTGAAAAGTTGCTGTAGTTCTCTTCTTGTTATAATAGATCCAATTGGGGTGATTATGTTCGAATATTTATATGCAATTTTAGTCGTTGTAGTGATGGATTTTAGTTTCGTTTGTTTGGCTATATGCCGTTTGTAACAATCGGAATGCGAGTCAGACGAAAGGTACATAGCACGTCGATAACTTGAGTTAATCAAATACGATTTTCAAATAAATTTTTTTCCCTGAAAGGTACAGTCGAAATTGCGAGGTCAAGCTCGAAGATGGGCATTTTCTGCATATAACAATTATTATGGTCCTTACACCGCTAAGGAGCGTAAGGGCTCGTGCAATAATGACGTCCACAAAAACCATACAAATGTGAAATTTTA
>JANTFA010153073.1:0-10985 GCA_026413405.1 Phytosciara flavipes
ATCTGAATTGGTTTCTGGGTTTAATGTAGAGTATAGAAGAGGGGGTTTTGCATTAATTTTTTTGGCTGAGTACTCAAATATACTGGCTGCCATATTATTAAGCCACTGTTAGCACACAACCGCTTTACAGTCGTCATTACCTTTCAAAGTAAAGAAAATTCATGAAATTCAAATGAGATTTACTCGAGACATCGACAAAAGCTTTACTACACTGTACGACCGAGTAGCTCGACATAGGCACACTCTACACTGCATAGCCTACGAAACCCGCGAACCGATTTCGAAAAACTGTTTGGATTGATGTAGTCAATGCTTTTCATTTGTACCCTTTTCCAACTTTGTACGAGCATTACTGCCGGTAATCTAAGCGAAAAACCTCAACCAGACCTCGAAAATAGCACTAATTCGATCATACCACTGGATCCGCTCGACCGATTTGGCTTATCTTCGAACTTAGCCTGGTTTTTCGATAACAAATCGAGGGAAAAATGACACATGAAGATTGGTTTCGCGTTACTCAAGTTATCCTGTTCACAGACGGACATTTTTTTAAATTGCTGATTTGACATCTAGGGGTGACCACAGAAGGCTTGCCCTTACTCAGAGATTCTTACTAAACGTGTTACATTGTTACAAACGTAAGAGTGAAATCCCAAGATCCTTGTACTTCGTACGGGGCTAAAAGAGTTCCACATTTGAGTCAGACCAAAACAAAAATTTTGTTATTTTGATACATACCATTTTTCGCTTAATTATGATATGGTTTGGTGCTCCATTTTATATAATTTGAAACAAAAACCTATGGACTGAAAGTGCGAAGGAATTTGTGTTGTTTCATTTCATTTAAAAGTTACAGGCCCCGGGTTTCATTTCTTTTTTTTTGTAAATTACAATTTTTTTAATGTATTCGTCGTCGTACGTATAACCATTTTACCATGTGGCTTGTCACAATTTTTTTTAGGTTTTAATGATTTTGTTAATTTTGTATTTCGCTTCCACGACTATCTCTTCTAAATAAAGTGAAGACTGTAATTCAAGGAACCCTCAATCATTCAAGAGGAAGCATCATTTTGAGCAGAAGTTCAGTCAATATTTGGATAATCTTCCAACTAGGGCTTAATGAACTTTGTCGTTGGCTAAAAATTGACTTAAGTTCCTGCATTGCAAAAATATCAAATTTGGAATGATCTTGTTGATTAACTATGAGATGAACGACTTGGCTTGGCATCATATAACAGCCTAAATGAATCTCTTATGTAAATGAGTACGAAAACTGCAGTATTTAGAACGTGGCAAAAAAGCTCAATTGAAAACTTTTTCAGGCATATTTTGGGTGGTGTAAATAGCGTCTTTTCATGAGTCGAATTTCACTTTGTATCACTGCTTTTCAACCATCCAACAACATAAATAAAAGTCGGGCAGTGACCAACTTTTGAACCCCTGCCACCATAACATGCAGGCTACTTTTCTATTTGTTTATTGTTGACGCTGTTCGAGTAAGTGGTTAGTTTCCTTTTTTTCCTACTAATTCATACGACTTATACTTTGAGGTATATATCACTTCCTCACAGTTGATTTTTAAATGCCTCTTTTATTGATTTATGAAAGGGGATGTTGTTTTACTGAGCCTTTTTCTTTCAAATGCTAAAATGCTCAATCGCCTGTATATGAAGTTGAACGACATTTTATGAAGATTATTTTCTCAGAAACCTTGGCTATTAAATCATTTTGAAAGAAGCGCATTCCCTAGTCACGTTTCAATTCAGGTCAGATGTTCCATTATTCACTTGCTCCATAAAATTCATTTTTTCAAATGAGCGATTACGTATAGAACATTAAAATGAACGAAAATATAGTTATCTCAACGATGGTAATCATCACAGGTCGAAATTGGATAAAGTTATCTTTGGCGGGATTCCATATCAATATTTATGCAAATATGTAAATTATTTAACATTTCAAACTGGTTTACTGAATTAAATTTTTCAGTTTGTTCAGCCTGGCAGCAACCATATATAATTCTCACATTATACACATCTGATTGATATTTTTCTGAACTCAACAATATTTCTAGTTGAAATGTAATCTCACAGGATTGATTCGTACGCTCATTATGCGTAAACTCGTTTCGTATATTCACGTCTAACTATGTATCACCCTGTGTCCTCGAGTGTGTACAACTTCAGAGAAGGTAGCTCACGGCGGGGTTGAAAAAAATTTAAACAGAGTCGTGAGAGCACCTCTGGTTTTTTTTTTCATAATCTTATTGAGGGACTCGAGCATTGTTCAAAACAACACTCACTTTTCCGATTCACTCAGCGGTTTTCGATTGCTGACACTAGTGTCAGCCAGGACCTGTGGAAGAGTGCAACTCAATAGCGTAATGGTTAACTCGTCTGCTTTCCAGTACACGATTGAGATTGAGATTGAGAACACAGCTGATTGAGCCGGTTCAAGTATGATATGGTTGAGCGAAGAACTGTCACACGGCTTACTGGTAAAAGACATTGTTGGGAGCCGACGGTATTCTACTCCTACTAATTTCGCTCAAAGAGATTTAGCGAAGTTAGTAAAAATAACGACCCACCTATGCTCCCTTGCGGAGTAGGGCCGTTATTATATAACTATATTCAGTAGGTTTTTAAATGATGTTAACAATTGATCCGATAAGCCTACGAAGCAAAAACCTAAAAATTAAGCACTACGATTTTCGCATCTATTTAAGGATACCTAGATATGCAATGTCAAACAGCAACGGTGTTCCGATACAACGACGCCGTCGTCCTAAGGTAGGCGCTAAATTCAAATTCATTCTGTTTGTGTGAAACGTATGCCGTGTTGAGATTTAAGTCACACAATGGTTGTTCGACATTGCAACCCTCTGGATTTTCATAATCAATTTTTGTGGGATGCGCAATGGGCTTGCGTATTTTATTCTTGGGAATCGAGCCGTGAGCGATGGTGATAGTCTGGGCTGTGGGTACAAACATTTTTTATTCCCACTAATCTCCAAATCTCCACCATTTCTTTTTGTAAACGAGAACTGAGCACCCGAACTTCTTGTAATCAGTGCATCGAATTCTACCAGAAACCGTTGATGCGTTGATCCGTTATCGTCTCTGTTCTGTGAACCCCTGACTATTTATTTATGGACAAGAAATTGTCAATGTCGTCAAGTCTTCAGTTTATTACACCTGACAGAACATTTTTTTTCTCGATTTATTTTCTCCATAACATATTCTATCAATCATCGCGCTCTACTACACAAAATACATAAATTTTTTAGCTTTATTGAACTCCCACAAAGTGTTTTATATTATATGTTCAGCAGACCAATACGTTCATGTATAACATTGATCAGTATAAATGTTTCATCCAATTTCTATATGAATAACACAAGTTTGCCGAACCGAAAATGTAAACAGCACAACGTTTAAAGAAGGTATCTAGCCAGAGCACCAATACTATGTACACAATAACATTTAACCTTTTCTCATTCGGAAAATGTAGGTAGGTAGGTAGAAGCTTCTCAGGTGCTTTTTTTGTTACATTCTGAATGTTCACTTTTTCTCTCAAACATTGTAGAAGCAACCTTCAAAGATTCGGTTTTTCCTTTTTTCATTTCGAGATTCATTTAAGAAAAAAAAATCTCGTCTAATGCAAAAATGTTATTCCTTGACCCTTTTTTTCTGGTCGAGTGAGAGAATGGAAAAAAAACCACATCCATACATAAAACGTTGCTGCGATATGTATATCCGAGCCGGTATCATTTATGAAAGATCGCAACTCAAAGTGGGCTTCATGTGGAAAGCATGTACCTCCGAGCCTACGACATTTTATAAATCTATACACCAACCGACTATTGATGCCTGGCTTTATATTTCCCGTGAAGAGATGGGACGTTGACGTTGCCAAATCTTTTTTCTTTGGGTTGACTTTCTCTCCTTCTTCTCGTGTAGGTATAAAATCGATCGAATTTCACACTCATTGAATGGGAAAAAACATTTCATTTCATATGGGATGGTATTGTGATTCACTACACTGACTGTGTGTAGTCTACAAACAATGAAAGTGGGACGGAAGTTGGGTAAAATAAGGACGAAGCATTCAAAATTCAGTAGACCACGTCCATTTAAACATGTTGACTGTATGGTGTACCTTATACAACTTTCATATTAGTTGCAAACTTTTCATTTCAAGCCACACACATAAACATAACATTGCTGAATTTATATTCTCTAATTAGTTTCTAGGGGTGTTGTTTGTAGATATGCTGGCGAATTTCTGTTGTTTTTTTTTCCACTGTGGACACGAACAGATGCAGCACAAACATCATTTAGTCGCTACACGAAGTGTTAAATGGCGGGCATGTGTTTTTCGAAATTTAAATTTCATCAAGCGGACTCAAATTTGAATTTGATCCGGATTTTAATGTCCTGCCACAAATGCTTGGTATCATGTGAAACTGAAAATAGTAGTGACGAGGAGAGGGAGGTGGTAGCTTCAATTTTCAGTTGATTTGAAAAATGAATTTTATCTCAGTGAAGATGAGTTATGAATTCCCCATATTTGCTTCGTAAAGATGTTTGCAGGTGCCGAAACCAAGTCATCGTAGATTGGTAGCTCCGGGTCCATTTGAATTTTTCTGCATTCTCTCAATGCCGACTCTTCTCGCAATATGTGTACGGGCGCAATGTTGCTAAAAACACTTAGCTATTCCACTTATGTTGACTGTACGGCTCCACAGACCAATCTGAGGGAAACACATTCACTTAAGTGTCGATGAGTTTAGTGTGGCAACAATACTTCCAGACTGGCGAAAAATAACCAGAATGGTCAGACATGGTTAACGATTGAGTTGTGATGCTAAAGGTTGTCGCTGAACATCCTCATGTCGTTCCACGAAGCTTTTGAACTGTTTTGACTATGGCTTTCAGTTTTTTCTTTGTACTTCCAAGATGACACCGCTAGGCTAGACTGAGATCGAGAATGACACTCGTGTATTTGTCATGCCTAATTTTCATTCCATTAGGCTTCTGCACGCTTTTCGAGACCACTCTTCGTAAAACTGAAGATTTTTTGTTCCGAAAATGTTTACATTCCTGCCAGAAAATGATCGAAAAAGTCACCCGTGCGGTTTCGATAAAAAGACACTCAATTTGTTTGATGGTTTCTCTTGTTCTTTTTCAGAGCTTTCTCGAGTGTATGAGAGTGTGAGTATAAAAAAAATGGTCATAGTCCGCTTCAGTATCTTTACAATTGTAGAGTCTCCTGAAGAAAGATTTTATCAGAGGGATTTTTTTGAAAGTGGACATGCGGGCGTCGGACCTATTTTATGGACTTCGGTTTTATATGTGCCCAGCCCTGAGCCTGACTAGTCCAGAACAGATGTCCATTTATTTTTACGTCGGTGAATAACTTCCGCTATAGACGAGGGACATACATGTGTGGGTGCTTATTGGATAAGTACTGTCGAGGGAACGTGGGGCATGCACAGACATCTCACATGTGCACAACCACTATGTCGGGAAATAACAGAAAGAATAACATGGCTGTCTGAGCACATATAAAACCGAAGTCCATAAAATAGGTCCGACGACCGCAGGTCTACTTTCAAAAAAATTCCCTCTCATTGATTTTCAAGGGTTTTTGAGGAAAGAATTTTTAGTTACAACACAAACTTAAGACTAGTTTCTCTGTCCAAAAAGTGTCTTCTTGGGCATTGCCCAAAGAAGGTTCCATGGTTCGACATTGTAATGCTGGAAACATTTCTGCTGCAGTTCTAACAAGAAAAGTTCTGTTCAAGTGTGCAATACCGACAAATTTTTAGAGAAACTGAATTATCAAGAGAAGAGGAGTGAGCACGCTTTTGGTCTAAAATCCCCTTGTACATTCTTTTGCACGTTTTTCAACAACCACTTCCACTCTCAGGTGCGTGCGCATTTTTTGAATGGGCTCTTAGCAATCTACTGCCTAGAAAAGCATTTATCACTCGGTTGCATAAACTATTATTTGGCATTCAGATCACCCTGGCAATATGCATTCCAGCTACGGTGCTGCCTTTTTACAACATCAACTTACAGTTTCAACTTTGTTGGCAGATCTTTCGATAACACGATTGCTGCTCATTCAAAATTGAACTTGCAACTATAAAAAATGCCAACATGTAAACACACCCATAACATGAGGATAATATAAATAATGTATGGACCTTATCTGTGGTGTATACCATGTTTTCGCCTTTTTGTTGTTGTTGTTGTGTTGTAAAATGTTCACTCCGGTTTGTAACATTATTATGAATGACAGAATGATGAGCTTACTTTCTTTTATATATTTTGTATTGATATTGATGATGTTGAAGCAGTCAAAAAGTTTTCAAATAACATTAAAAAGTTACGTAATTTATATACAAAGCGTACGCCTGGCTAATGTAATTATATGTACATAATAAAGTACACTGTGCGCTAACGTATATAAGATGACATATTTTATCGGAACATAAATTAACCTAGGTCAATTTCTGAATGGATTTAACTTGATTAAATGATGAATTTCCAGAACAACGTTTCTGTCTACTATTTAGTCCCGTACGAAGTACAAAGGGCTCTTAGGTTTATTATGCCGTTCGTAACAATTGGGAATTCGAGTCGGAGGCTAAGGGCATGACATTTGGGGATGCATATAGATGTCGAATGAACAATACAGAAAAATGTCTGTTACTTTAATAACTTGAGTAAACCGAATCCGATTTCAATAATGTCTCTTAACTACAGTGCCGCATCTAGCATACTCAGCGCCTTGGACCACTTAAGTTTAGCGCCTAGTTTCTTCTACAAGGGACACCTAAGAAACGATGAGTATCAAAGTAACTTGTAGAAATGCAGCGCAGTGCGAAAATTTTTGCATTGAAAAATTAAATTTTGTGTAAATTCCAGCGCCCCATTCCTACAGCGTCCTGGGCCATGGTCCAATTGGTCTATATGAAGATGTGGCACTGCTTAACTAAAAGTTATAGTCAACGATGGAGGTCAAGTGTGAAGATGGGCTTATGGCGGCTTATGCCTGAGCAACTCAATAGCGTTGTGGTTAACTCGTCTGCTTCCCACTAAACGATTGAGGTTGCCAGTGCGAGAGTGCGACTCCCAAGTGTGGCAGAAAAAAATCGATTGTCAGACCTTTATACAGCTGATTGATTTGGTTAGAGTGTGTGGTAGTTGGTGGAAAAAGCTGTAAGGGGCAACGCTCAGACCGTAAGGTTTTATGCCGACAAAAAACAGAAAATTTAAGCTATTCAGTCCATTCAGTTCAAAGAAGTGAGTCACCCCTCGGATGGCACCCAACGTCGATGTAACTTTGTCACGCAGCTTACCACTGGCACAGTAAAAACTTTTGGTAATGAAAGGATCTCAAATAACTCAACTAAATTTTATTCGAACTTTGGTTTCATTTGAACGGCAAATGGAATGTGAATAGAATGTCGATCACAGAAAATTTTGAAGTATAGCCCTTGCACTGAGGTCGCTGCTCTGCCCTAACGGTTTTATGTGTTTGAATCGAGTAAATATTTCATCTGATTTTCATATTTTTTGTATCATTTGAAAGGAAATTTTGTTCGAATTGAATCTTGGTAAAAAAGTGGAATCGGACCCTTGGGCTAGACTAAGGCCACTACTTTATGAGTTCATGAGCTTTTTGGGGCTGTACTTCGTGTGGGCTATCAAGAATTGCACAATGCGCGATTTATACAACGCATATGTTTCATACAACTTTTTTGTAATAAGTATGCGGTCACACTAGGGTAAGGAGGTATGCGGGATCTTGCGGGACTCCGTCGAAGCGTCTGCTACAGTCTCTTTTGGTTTTATACATAAATATGGAAGGAAATGTCGATCGATTTTTGAAAAAAAATAATTTTCCATTTATTAGAATATACCCGTTTGTTGTATGTTGTATTAGTGTTATTGGCTGTGTTATAAATCCTATACCTTTCGCACTTTTACATAATGCAATCAAATTGTATTCAATAAATCGAAAATCCATCAAACAATCTATTGAAATATATATTTAATCGAAATGGACTTTCATTTTATTGGGATTGATGGCGTTGAATAATTCATCAAAAATATCCTTCAAAGCTGTTGATAAAACGAAATGATATCAAATTACCGTAACGTGAACAATTCACATATTGAAGACATTAAATGTTTTATAAATGCGGACACCTTTTAGTTTCCTCACATTTTATTTCGGGCAGATATTTTTTTCTGATCTCTATCCTATTGTGATTGGTTCGTTTAACCCGAAACCTTTTAGTCTGTGTCTTGATATTTACTTTTAGATAAAACAAAATAAACTCTTTTGTTTCCATCTTAATAGTAAACGTGCCGCAAGAATATTATGTCTTACTGCGAATAACGATTATGTTGGTGACATAATGTTTACATAAAGAATCCCTCCCACGGAGGTGCTCTTTGGACTGTAATTTAGTGTTTTAATGATTTGGTCAACCAAAATGGTGCTTAAGAGATTGCTAGAAAGCTGGGTTGCATTAGCGCCGCGCCGCTAGATGCTACCGTCTCTATATACTGCTACTATCGACGCTAAAATTGAAAGTATCTCGCTACTAATGTCCATCTGAGTTTTGTTTGTTGTCTAATCAATTGATTTGTCTTTCTGTTTCTAAGCGTAATAGCAAGCATACTTTGCTCCATGGCTCTTTGCGCCACTCTGAATATATTTTCAGATGCCTTTGTTAACTTAAACGTCTCTGCTCCATACTTTAGCACTGGATGAACACATGTGTCACACATGTGTTCTCTCAGAAGCAACACCATCTGTTATCATTTCTCTAGTTCTCACAATATCTGCGCTTGGTCTAGATCAGCTAGTTGGAATTTAAAGTGACATCAATGCGTGTACATTTGTTATACGATTTCTTATACCATTTGTTACGCATTTAGTCGTGAATGTTTTAAAAACGGAATAAATAAGTCTAAGTGGATCCAAATGGGTACGAGCTGTATGGTTTCATGTCAACTAAATAAAGAAAATTTAGAGCGGCAAATGTCATTCAGACCATTTTGTCCAAAGAGATGCGTGATCCTCTGAGAATTGAGAATTTTTCTCTCAATTTGGTCCCTTTTCTTTCATCTGTTGCGTGCAGTACACAACTTTACTTTTTGTCGCTCCTTTTGAATCATTTATCGTTGAAATAAATCCTGCCTCGGCCGACTTTTGAACACCAAACAACAAAACCTGAACGCTTGTAGAAACCTAACCATTCGGCTATTGAGATAGGATGTTTTTGTCACACGATGTGACCTTACATCTAGTGACAAAAACAATCCCATTTCGCAACTCGTTGCATTAATAACTATTCGTTGACGTAGTAAAGACATCGGAGAAACAAGACAACCAGCTTGTAAACATATTCAGGATTTTAAGTGCACTTCAGGCTTGAATTACATAAAATTCAGTGAGATTTAACGATTTTTTGATATTGCTTTAGCTGGCCGTTTCGTGGTTTTCATACACAAACGCACATACTCACACCATCGTTGGAACACACGTATACTTTCACAATTGATATATGAAAATAGAGCGAATGCCCATCGGAAACCGAAACTGAAACATAAGGGGGACCCGTACGAGAAGAGGACGGTATATAGTTAGGTGTCTATAGTATAGAACTGCCCTGCAATGTTTCTTTCAATCAGTTTATTTAAATTCATCCTTTGTTAAAATTGCTTATAGGAACTTCGAAAGCCCCGTCCGAAGTCTGAACTCTGAAAAAAATTCATCAGAGTCAGGTGACATTTGCTTGCGATATAGACAAAAAACATTAAAATCTAAAATGGTGGCTGTCGGCCATTTTCTTAGGTCACCGAAAACAGTTCTACCGCTTAGCGATCATCACTTCCTTTCAAGCAAAAACAAATTTTCGAAATTCGAATGAAATTTGCTCAAAATACAAGCGAAAAACACTAAATTCCAAAATGGCGGCTGGCGGCCATTTTCTTAGGTCACCGAAAACAGTATTGCCACTTTACGGTCGTCTTCACCTTTAAAACAAAAAAAGATCATGAAAAACGAATGAAATCTACTCGAGATATCGACAAAAAACTGTACGGCCGAGTAGCTCAACTTAGGCTCACTCTATGGGTTCTAACTTTCGAGCGCAAGATTCAATTTTGACAAACTTTTTTTTCCTGGATTTGTGTAATCAATACCTTCCTTTTGCACCATCTATATGATAAACCTTGACCAGACCTCGGAAATAGCTTTATTTCGACCACAACTTTGGATCGGCTCGACCGATTTCGCTCATCTTCAAACTTGACCTCACTTTTTTGATAACAAATCGAGGAAAAAAAGTCCCATCGAGATTGATTTCGTTTTACTCAAGTTATCCTGTTTACAGACAGACAAACGGACAGAAATTTTTTTTATTGCTGATTTGGCATCTGGGGGTGACCCCAGAAGGTTTGCCCTTACTCCGGGAGTCGGAATAGACGTGTTACAAACGTAAGAGTAAAGGCATGAGACCCTCGTACTTCGTACGAGTCTAAAAAGTGTAACCTTAACGTTGATCTCAAAGTAATAAAAAAAAGTTGTAAAAAATGTAATAAAACGAATCCTTGCCACGCTACTGTCCCTGTGCCCCAGCTTTTACATTTCAGTCTTGTATGACATACAAACGTTTTTCGATTCTACGGCTCATCACATTAAGAAAATAGCAAGGAAGATAGGGATATAAAACCGTAGTTGCTGCATAATTTTCTACGAAAAAGAAAACACAAAAATTTTCCTGCTTTGAATTAAGTTGCTGCGAATACCTACATTTTATCATACTTAGGCAGTTTTAAAGTTTTGCGATTAATGTCATATTGTTTGATAAATAGAAGCTGTAAAAGGTATTTATTGCACAACAAGCTTTACGAGAGATTTTCATTCCAACGAGATTATTTTATTACATATAATGCAAC
>JANTFA010153084.1:0-20839 GCA_026413405.1 Phytosciara flavipes
AAACATTGCAGGGTAGTTCTATAGACACCTAACTATATACCGTCCTCTACTCGTATGGGTCCCCCTTATGTTTTTTTTCTCTTTTCATTATAAAAGTCGATAATTTTTGGTAAACACATTATGTGTGTCGTCGTCGTCGTCGTCGTGTATTTGTATTACATACACCGGCAGATAGAATAAATTTATAAATTGGAATTTGCGTATGAATAAAACACGCCGCTGAATAATCTTATCTGAGAATACCAACCAAATAAAAAAAAGGTTTTTCTTTTGGGTCTAATTTTTGAATTTTAATCTAATTGACAAAGTGAGATGTCTTCGATAAAATTGCTGATACTAACCGAATGAAAAGGAGAGCTCACTGTAACTGATTAACTGAAAAACAAAAAACAAAAAAACCCTGCCCGAAAGCATTGTGACCCAATTGAAATGATACTTCATATTGTCTGGCAAGCGAGATTTAAACATTCGCGCAAAAAAGACTACATCAACAAAAATCATGTTGAGGTAGATTATAAAAATAAATACCTCAAACCGAAATCAATAAACAAACAGAAGTGTGAGGGAGATAGAGAAAGAGAGATAGAGAAAAAAAATTCAAAAAATTCACAAATAGAATTATAAATCGATTGAAGTCACATGATCAGCCGACAAATTGGTAGGACGTTTTTTTTCGGTTTGTTAACTCTCTCGACAATAGAAAAGTTTTTCTTCTTCATCATCATCAAAAAAAAAAAGAGTTTTTTCGTCGTCGATAAATATAATATTTCGTGTCTGAATGAAAAAAAAATTGTTTTTTTTTCTGTGGGTTGTAAGGTTAATATGGTGATAAATACCTTGATTGCTGGCTAGTGAATTGTTATGTATTGTACCCATTGATGTCAACATATTCGGACAATTTTTTGGCAAATAAGTGAAACTATGTGATTCACTCTTTTTGTTACTGGAAGTGACGAACAACTGTACGGTAACTTGATCGGTTATGTCCGGATTCATGTATGGCGGAACCGTACATATGAGGTGGGTCTGTGCACAATAAAATTTGGACATTTTTATTTTCATTCTTAGTTGCACTCCCACTCTACACTCTGCATGATCAAAAATTATTCGCTACTGACCTGTTGCAAATACTCCTTATCCGGCAGGCAAATTTCTTCCCACACAACGTCGTATTCATCTCGATCGGATGATGCCCGTCTCGCTTGAAATACAACTCTTGTATCTTTGAGAAAATTCTTACCAATGATGAACAGTTCCTGGCCACCAGTTGCTACACACGTTTTTAAAGATCTTTTACAAATTTCAGGTACACCCGGTGGTTGAGCTAAAAAAAAAGAAAATTGGGATACCAAATGTTAATCAACACGCCCCCCTAGACCCCATGAGGGAAAATTAATTATTTTTCTTTTTTTTTCACTTACTGCAAATGATTGGCTGCGAACAAATTTGTAATGTTTCAGTTGTACCATCGTCATAGTGGAGTACGGTACGGAATACCATTCGGCATCTGGTTGATTTTTTCTTACTACGCGGACCCGATTGATCGGGAAATCTGTGTTCAACATCAACGTTTCGCTCCTGCAGAATATCCATTTTATTGTTAGACACGCATGGGCAACACATAACATAATTTATAGGCCAACCAATGGTAAAAACAAACCTTCAAAATTCCCACACAGTCACAAGTAGCTGTCATCTCATTGTCTGCTTTCAATTCGATTTCGATGGTAATTGTGCCATCTAACTTCTTTTCCACACATGGCGTTGAATTTTTTCCTGATACTTTGCATGCCTGATAAAACATATGCGGCTGTACACGGCCGACGTCTGTGCCGATGAATATCTATTGATGATAAGATACAAAATATGACAAAATTTTGAAACAAGAAGTTTGTGGCTTGAGGCTGATTTTATTATTGCTGTTTTGTCATTGTGTGTAAAGCTGGAAGCGAGCGGTGTAAATTTATTTGGTTTGTTTACATGAACTAGAGTTTGGATCTAGAGCAGACATGGTATGGAATTTACATAAGAATTTCGCGTGGGATTCTTGTGAAACTGCTACTCAAATACATTTTTAAGACACTGAAATCACCAAGACGGAATGAGATGGTTTGTAAGCAATTTCCGCAGTCTTTAAAATAATTGTTGCTGCTTTCGAAGATAGACATTTGATAGAAAGGTAATGTAAGAAAAAGAACAAATCGGAAAATGCAGCTAGACGTCAATGCGTTTTTTACTCAGACTCAGACTTTACACAAAGAGTACGGGCTGTGCCCAATTCTAGTACATAACCCATTCTCCGGAAAGTTAATGGTACGGGCTTATCATTATTCTAGTGTCTAAAAGTTCAGAATGAAGTGATGAAACGTGTCTTTTCGAGTAGACAGTTACCATGATCAATGCCACCTAACAGCCCTGGTGGCCACTCGATCAGCTAGAACTTATATGTCGTAGTGTGTTGCTAGTGAAACTAACAACCGAAAAGATAACGAAAACTACTGCAGATTATACACCCGTACGAAGTACAAGCCGAGTTCAAGTCCATGGATAAGGAGACACCTTTTGTGATTGCTCAGATGTATCAAATCAACAAGAAACATGTCTACCGTCCGCCAGACAAAATGAACTCAATGAGCCAAGGGGGAGGGGGCTGGTAAAGGTTTCTCGCATATATTTACGGCAGTTGTATTGAATGGTATTGACCACACGAACAAAATTTTTTGTCAAAATCGGATTACGGAACCAAAATTTAGAGCCCATAGAGCGACGCTGAGTCATGCCATCCAATTTGAATTTCATCATTTATTGCTTGAAATATAAAGTGATACTGTTTTCAATGACCTGAGCAGGTGGCCAGCACCCGCAATTTTGAATTTTAGTGTTTTTTGCCTAGTTTTCCTTTGTTTGAAATGTAACAAAAACCATTTCTGTTTTGAGAGTCCAATTTTTACATTGTACGGGAGTTTTAATCGAAAATATCTTAAAGATTGGCATGGAATGATTTCACGATGCAGTGTTGCGGAGTAGTTTCAGGATTTACGCTTTTTATGGACAATGTAACCTAAATCTTGTTACGCTCAGCAGAAGAAATAGTTTAACCAACAAGCGCTCAGACAGTCCAATTTACATCACCCGCTTTTTAAATAATTTAAAAACTTTGACTTACCTCTAACACTGCCGGCTTATTAAAGCCCGTCAATTTAACAATTGGAAAACCATTGCCGGAACGATCTTTAACCGCTCCTCGACTGCCCTCTGTCTGATATCGGGCTCGATGCTGTTGTTCTGGTTGTGCCAATATTTGTAGCTGGCATTTACCATCTCGTGACGTAACCGCATTCATTTGCGGTTGAGCTGCAGCTGCCGGTCGCCGGATCACAGGCCTTGTGAGTGGGTTACGCATTGTTGATGATGGAATCAGTCTGAACATAAATAGTTTTATGGGTTGTGTTAACATATCGAAATTGGGCTCCAATTGTTAGTGTTTTTGTTCCAAAACCAATGTGGAGAATGTACAATAAAATTGGGGGGCGGTGGTGTATGCCACCATCCCCCTTGGCAAACTGATGAGAATTGAAAGAAATTCTGTTGAAATTGACGGCCGTTTTTTGTATATTGCGGTTGGACGAAGGAACAAGATGCAAAAGCCATTTTTTTTAATGAAAAGCCCAAATCAATTTACTCAAATGAATGGCAATGGAATAAATTGAACTTTGAATCGATTGCGATCGGTTAGAAATGTCTGTTGTGCATTCAAAATGGGTCTGGTTACGGATGAAATCATTGTAATTTAACGAAACAACGAAAATGGTAAACTGATTTGCACTATGAACTCTTGTTCGGTTAATATAATATTGATAGAATGAACTGAACATGATTGATAAAATGAAAGAATTAAAAGGGAAAAGGGAATGATAGTGAGAAGCAGTTGAATTCTGAGACTGATTCTGCGTTTGGTATAACTTTCCATTGCACGGTACACATAATAATAGCAAGCAGAAACCAGGAAAATTATTAAGAAAATAACAAAATGTTCGATAACAGGAACTGAAAACAAACAAACGCAGAAACAATCAATATTGTTCATATTGCTCATAATAATAGAATGGTATTGCTTGGCATAGGTATTCCAATGAAGCACACAGCGTGTCAATTCATTTGATAAACGAAGCAACATGTCTTGTGTGTGTCTCGGTCATACAGATTGTATAATTGACAAAAATCTTTAATTTCTTGCTTGATGGCAAAAAGATTACTTGACCTGCCTTAATAAAACATTTAAAGTGTTGTTTTTAAACTCAAAGGCTCTCTGTCCGATAGCCGGCACACTCTATATCCATTTCTCATCAGATATCTCTTTCAATTTTCAAAACGTTTTCTACGATTTCAAAAACAACAACAAAAAAAAACATTTCACATCTGCCAAGATAAAATGAACACGAATCTTACTTCACTGCCGATGTTGAGGCTGTCGCTGACGTGGACGGTTTTGTTTGCGTACCGCTAAATACAAACGCATCGTTACTGCACGTATCATCAATATCAATTTTCTTGATCAATTTCAATCGTTTTACGGGCATTTTTGTCACACTGGAACGAGCGGTACCGACGGGGTTGGCAACTTTCTGAGCACTTACTTCGGATCTGCTGGAAGGTTTAACGAAGAAAACAAAAAATGAATTTTTGTAAACGCATATTTTATGACAAATATCTTTCGATTGGTTTTCGTTTTTATTTTATTTTTAAAGACAACGTTTGAATATACTGGCAGTCAAGTCAGTATGGTGCAGATAAGATATTATACTGGTGATTATACGGTTCGTTCGTTGGTTGGTTGGTTGGTGTTTTTTCTATTTCGTGTATGTGAATATAAGATACCGTATCCAAATAATAATAACAATCAAATGTATGGGACATAGCAACGAATGCAAAGTCGAACAGAAACAACATTTTTTAGGCGATTGCATACACTTGAACACGACACCAATGAAAAACAATGACAAAATCTCGTGCTACCGTTCATATTGCCGAAGATACACGAACAATATTTTGCGTTGGCGGACGGGATCGATCGACAATATTGTGGCTCATGTTCTTTTGTTTAGCCTGGCGGAATACAAATCGAAATTGCAGCATAATTGTCGAACTGCCATCGAAGCCAAATTGCTCGTGTGTCTTCAGCATGTTCCCATCCTCGAGTATACGCCAGATTTATATGCATGTGACGTTTAACATTTTTCATTTGTCATACAAGTGTTCCTTAATATCATTCTTCTGAGTCATACACGCGCTACATACGCACCGGTGCGTATGTAGTGCGTATATGACTCACTTGTCAACCCAACGTCCATTCCATATAAATCTGTGTTTACCCCGATTATCCAAAATTCTAACTCTACAATCGACTGAGTGAATGGCCGGTTGACGGCTTTTTATTGTCTAAACCAAGAATTCTGAATTAGAACCACTGTCATCATCACAACGACACTGTTCCATATAAAATCAGCAACTGAGTGCGTGTTGTTTCACAGAAAATTTGAACACATAAATAAACTCAGATGATCCTCATTCACTTTGACGAGATGTCGACAAAATTATATACTTGAATTAGCAGACGTTTTTCTTTTTCTTTCTTTCTTCTACTTCATCTATATAGAGTGGAGTCAAAGTGCAAAATTGGTCAAGCATAGAGCAACCCATCTCCACACCCACTCCCTATTTATGTTGTGTGGTTGATAGGTGTATTGAATCGAAATTACCTTAGTAACGAAGATTATTTTACGCTGAAACACATCGATTTTAGACATATATAATTACGAGTCATAACAACAGTCATCATCAGCGATAGAGAGTATAGACGAACACACAACTAATTAAATCTAAAAAAAGGTTTTAACTGAAGCGATCCGTATCTAGTTGTTTCTGTTGAGGCAAGTTCCTGGTGGCTAGCATAATGCATCGTTATGCATCAAATGCGTGAATTTGCCGTAATCTTAGGGGGAGCTACACATTATTTCGGTTTAATCAGGTGGATGGTTATTGCGTTCTCATTTATAAATGTGTAATCTTAGTGCAAACCGATTTTTGTATTCCGAACGGCTAAAAATAGATTTCTGTCTGAGCGAAAAAGTTTTTTAATTGCTAAATCTGTGCTTTCTTCGTTTTTATCAATTAAATATCTAATTACATTCCTTGACTACAATTGTATTAGAGGTGGAACAAAAGCGTTATATTAGGATGAACAGAAAACTCACGAATTACGTCGTAGGATTAAAAAAAAAAAGTTCATATTGGGACAAAGAAAGTCCCATTAGCGTGTAACCATTTTCAGGCACGCACATCAATAAATAGATATTGTCCCATCACTGTGGGATACAATGAACAAAGAAAAAAAAAGAATCCAAAGCCATTTGATTTGGATGCTTTAATTAACATTTAATGTAAATGGCCCAATTTTTTGCATACACAAAAATAGGTAAACCGATGGGTGAAGTGTTTCGTAACATACTTTTAATGGGACTCTATGGCTATGATACTCTGTCAGAAATAGGAGTTAAAAGAAAAGATTTTCGTACACGTGAGTGCATACATAGTGATAGTGCCCAGTTTCCGCGGATATCTAATACTGCTGATAGACGGCTCAACATAATGAAGGCTCAATTGTAAACAATTAACTGCACATATTCATCTCGAGGTAATCTATTGCCCTAAAACTGTTCCATCATTGAAACCATCGGCTCCATGGTTTTTGTTTTATTGTTCAAGTAGTACGGCAAATAAAACAACAAACATAAAACGTATTTAAAGTCATTAAACGTTATGAGATTATTGTAATGAAGAATGAAGGTTCTTTTCGGTCAGTTTGCCCATGATAAAAACCTAAAATGACAACAAATTTCCAAATGAGAAACTTTTTCTAGTTCATATAAATAAATGAAACAATTTCGTTTCGTTTCGGTTTTTTTTAATGTTTATTTTCTTTCAACAAGACTCAAAGTTTTGGAAGCCCTTGAACATTACATTATACTATAAGCAATGCGAGATTCGATTTCTCAATTCGAAATTTGAATTGGAAAAATTTCGATTTGAATAAACTTTTTCTCGTTTGGAATAACTTTTCAGAGAAAAAATAGTTTCAATAAAAGGTGAATGACACCATATCATCCATTGTGATGCAGTTGATAACGTAGATATTGTAGACTCGCAGTAGTAAGTATTGAACAGAGACACAAGGCGGGTAAGATCAAAGCTGACGCGATTCCGAAAAAAACCTTCATAAAATCAAATTCTACTATGTTCTCTATTCTAGCTATGTTGTCGATAAGTCAGACGAAAAACAAAGGTATGTTCAAAGAGTTGAAGTACAAGATTTGAAATAACTGTTATACGTCACTGCTTCCAAATTGTTGTTTCAACTCATCAATACCACAATTTGGAAGCAGTGACCTAATGTACTGTTAAAAAAATGGAGTAATAGATCCGATGAAAATACTGTTGATATGCCTGCCTTCTGTAACAGGTTACGTGCAATTTCAACTACGAACACGAACGAATTTTAGAAAATCGTGTGAGCTTTGGATTTCCCTTCCCCCTTAAAACTTCTTCTAATCTGCTAACGAATTCAGCCTCGAACTCTGCTAAAGAGGTAACGATTCAAAGTTTACCGATTGTTACAAAAGACTCATAATCAGTCAACGACAACATTAAAAAGCAATGAGCTCTGACTAAATGACTGTATGGCGATATGCTCGCTTGCGGTTAGCGAAAATGCTGAAGATCATCGTAATTGCTTATGACATCGAGTGCAAAGTGCTTTATTACCAACTACGCACTGGATGTGTAATTGTGGTATGAGAACGCAAGCCACTTTCCACAATTCACACCGTGTGCCTAGCAAAGAATTTTTCATCAAAATTTATACGAAGTTTTATGCAGCAGAGACATCTAAATTTCCCCATTATAGAACATTATGATGCTGAGGTGCATAAAGAGGCGTGACAAACAGGTTACGACCAATGTAATTGCTTTATCAAGTGGGGAAATGTCGCAATGTCGTCACTCTATAGAAAACAGAGTGCTGTTCCTAACGTATGCTGCGAATAAGAATCGAATTCGCTAAAAAAAATCTCTTAGCGTAAGTTAGGAACACCTGTTTCTCCATCACGAGTTGAAAATGAGCGATGAAGTCGCGATATTTCTTCACTAGATAGAGAAAATGTTGATCATTACCTTGTGCTAAAAGCGCCTCTTTTTTAGCGAATACGATCCCAGAACTCGCCTGCATGCATTACGAGAAATACTATTCTGATATACCGATATTATCGGTCCGATATACTAAGAACATCTTAACACGTCTTATTGAAGACACTTTAACTATGAAACGAATTTAAAAGAATTTTTGAGTCCGAGTGACGAACATCTAGAAGACAATCTTCGCAAAAAATGGTACAACGGGACTCGTAAAACTTTCCTTGTCCTTCAAGATGTCTTTCAGTGGACTTTTGTGTCACTGCAATAGACTCAAAGTGAGGATCCATAAAAGTAAATCTGGAAAGAATCGTGATGCACAAAAAATGTTGATTTGACAAGGACCTAGTTTGGCTAAGAGAAATCTGTTCTCCTTGAGATAAAAGTGCAGAAAGAGATTGGATGGAATCCCCTAACTCGTGGGTACGATGTAAGCTGCCCTTTTTTTAGTTTAGCATTTTAATAAAATGGATAAGATGCTATTCAAAACGAAGACCGTTGTCGATTCCTATTAGCTGGTCCGTTATTGGATTATGTTCGATTGGCTTCGATTTTCGAACATTCGCCGTGTCAAACACGTTAGCACCTTTTCGTATAATTATCAATTTGGTTCATTAGACTCAAATGCAGTGACGACAATATGAAAATAATTTAATTATTTCTGGTTACAGATACAGTCGAACGAAAACCATATTTTTTAGTCACACAGAAACAGGTCAACAAATTTTGGAACTTGTCACCAAATTATCTGTCTCTATCTGTCTCTATCTCTTTCGCTCTCATAAACGTACAAAAATGAAGGTTTTTCGGTGTCGAACTAGTACATTTAATGTTAAATATTAAAGAGATGTAATCGGGTCATTAATTCGAATTGAATTTATACATAAAAAGGAAGTCGAAATGTAAGATGAGAAGTAGGTGAATATTGTCGTATATGACTGACGCTTGATGTAATATTCATGTTTTGTTATCAATTTTATGAATGATGATAAAAAGCCCCGAACGCATGCCATATTTTTTGATGTAATGAACACGAAAAATATGCATTTTATTGAAAATCCAATAATATTACCTTGACGCTGTAGTAACTTGACGATTGGTCTGTGTGATAGATGGCTCCATATGATGGTCGAATCCGAGACCACTATCGTTTGAATTATCACAATGAGACGGTGCTGTGCGACCTTGTAAAATCCTTTTTCCCTGCTGTAGTTTACCAGGGTTTGTCTGTAAAAATGGTTACAAAGAAAAAAAAACTTTAAAAAATCGTCCTCAAATAAGTTGTTCTAAATGCGAGATCAATCTCCTGCAGATATGAAATGTTTTCAGAAATATATCTCAGACCTGATTAAGCCTGAAATAGAATTATTTGACCCAACCTAAGAGTTGAAGAATTCAAATTTAACTCAAGTTGGGTCAGAACCAGTTTTTGCATTGGAATCAAGGTTGAAAAATAGCCTAACCTGACTCAAACCTACTGTTGAGGAAATCCAATCTCACATGATGGCTTCACGATCTCCTCAAATTACAGCAGTGTTTTTCTTGCGTTAGAATATTCTAATTGAGAAGTTGCGGATGTTTCGATAAACAAAAAATAAGAAAGATAAAATCAGGAGTTTAGGGATGAATTAGTCGGGGCAACAAGTTATTTTTAATCGACGCAAAACACTTAGAAACAAAATAGTTCTTCTTTATGCCTCCAAAATGCGCCGATTTTGAGACCCAAACGAAATGAGAGGGTCTTATGCTTTCACTCTTACATTTGTAACACGTCGAATTAAAATTCCTGATTGAGGGTGAATCTTCTGTGGTCACCAGTCACCCCTTGAGTCCAAATCAGCAATAGAATAAATGTCCGCCTGTATGACTAACTTGAGTAAATCAAATCCAAATTCGAAGATGGGCATTTTCACACGGCCCATGCCTAAACTGGAGCCCTTTAAGTGTTTTAGTGTTTTTTTTGGAGCATATCTACGAAAAAATACACGTTGTAAGTGTAAGTACACTAGGAAATGATGAGCACTAGCTATATCAATCTAGGAAAGTTTATTGAATTCGGGTCACTGGATCGCTAAAGGCCTTAGAATGAGGGCAGCCAGGACTCTAAGTGTTTCCTGCATATAAATTGACTGAATTTCATCCGTTTTTCGTCAGTTTGGTTTTATTTGAAAGGTAATACAAATACGGGAAAAAATTCATTGGAATCGGGTCAGTGGCTTATGAGCTAAGGCCGATGGAGTGTTTTCTTCGTATAAATCAAGTGAATTCTTTTCAGAGCCTAACTTTTACTAAATATCACTCCTTTTAAAAACAGTTGGATAAATTGAGAAGTGATAAATGCCGGCCGGCCTGACATTCAATATTCAGCTCAAGAAATTTGCTTCGAAAGAAATGAAATTTGAAACGAATGTTTCGTCAGAATTTAGATAATTTTTGTGTACATGCATTTAAAGAAATCGTTTTTTGATAACAATGATATGGAAACCGACACAACATCAACGTAAAACCGTTGCAAATATTTGATGTTCGTATCGAGGTCCCAGATAAAATGGATGAAAATTAGCGCACAACTTTGAAGCGAGCAAATGAAGTTCGTTGATTCATCAATTTAGTTTGTGTTCTTTTCAGAATTCAGTCGTAATTGTACTAATTAAAGATGGAAGATGAAACCGGCTTAAGTGCAAAAAAACAACATCAAAGGATTGAAAGATTTCAAACTCGTTCTCGTCTGCTTACAACGTTCTGTATTTACAGAGACTGCCCCTTACGCAGGACCTATTTTTCATATTTTGTATGTGCCGAAGATCAACTCAGAGGTGTTTTAACCTGATCGTTCAGATTCTAAACTTTTCACAACTTTTGACCAACAAAAACAAAGAATGCGCAACTGAGTTCTAAAACGTGCGTTTCGTTTGATAGTAACAAAATGGCGGGATGGACATAGATAAGAGGGAAAAGGAATATTTCGCAATAGACTCAGTTGTGATTTTCCAACTTGCCCCATACCTCAAGCCTTGCCGTCTATATCGCCCGTGAAGGTGCTGTTTGAACAATTAATTTTTTAGTTGCAGTAGGTTACAGGTCTTCGATGAGTGTAGATGATTACAATAAAAGTACAAAACATCCACGGTCGAATGTCGCACCTGTTCAATAGTCATCTACTTTCATTGGACGAGTAGGTCAGAGAGTTGATATGGCTACACTGGAGAACCCATGTCAATTCTCTGGTCAGGGCTATACATGAATCGGACGATTCACCTCAATCATAATTTATGTCGACGTCTATGAAACATCCTGACGGGCCCTCATCCTAGATGACCTAGGGTATTCAATCAAAAATATGCCCTGACTTGAACAGTTGATTACAATTGATTGTAAGATTGTCCTTTGAATACGTGGCAACAATAAAACATTATTTAAAATGTAATCAGAGTTGGAAATTGTATGAAATTATGGAGAGAGTTTAAAGTAAATTTTTCAAAAAATTATGTTTCCTGTAAATAAGGTACTGATTGTATGTACTTTCGGTTAATTACGTACATTGATTGACTGTGTGTATTTTGTCGAACATCGTTTAACTTGTCTTAATATTACACAAAAATTGTAACCAAAATAGATATCGATTTAGAGAAATAAAAAACTTACCCTTGTCATTGAATGTAGTTTACCCGGTAGCGCTTTGCCGGGATATCGCTTTGTAGGTATACGAACAACTTTGCGATGTATGCGGGATGACATGGTCGATCCCGTGGACATTGTCATTCTCATTACTGCAAAGAAACAGAAAAAAAAAACCAAAATTAGAATATTAAATTGTGAGAGGACATTCTATGTTCGGTAAACAAACTGGTTGACTTAGGTATTGACAGATATTTTTCTGATTCAAAACTCAAACGTAGTACCAACATTTTAGTGGAACAACATCAAAAAAACTAACGAAAATAAAGTTCTGCTATCGCTTGACGTGATCATTTTGATTATGGCTGATTCTAAGCAAATTTCGAACCAAAGCATTCAAGAATTTTGGTAGAATTCGTTAATTAGGGGCGTATGTAGTGACGTCACGATAAATGTGACTTGGTAATGGTAATTGTGTAAAGAAAGTCCGTGTTTTTTGGTGATATACCAAAACAGTTTGAATTTAATTTTCTTGTTTTTAGCTATACTCTAAAGTGGGCTCAGCACTTATGGAACATCCACAAATCAAGTCAACAGTTTCAGACCCCTTCCCCTCTTGAACAGAAAAATAGTCAGCTGTCATTTTATTATCTCTACTTCCGCCCCCATCCCCATCTACTGCTGACGAGATTTATTGATGTCCTCCTAACATAAAGTAAGATGAACTACGACCCGTGATCTATGATTGTAAACAAGACAATATCGTCAGACGAGGAGATGCACTGAAAATTTCAATATAAAAAGTGAATTGAAGATTGTTGAAAGTCAATTTGAAGCATCCACCTCTTAAAATCATTTCACGTTAATTTAAAGCGGCCGAAACTGTAATTTGACTTGTAAATATTTTTTTGCCAATTTTCTTTGTTCAACATTTGTGTTAACGCTAGCACAATTGAGACTAATCGTTGGCTAAATAAATAAAAATTTAATTTTTTCGCACGAAAGCCGTTAAAGCAAATATTTTACTACTTTGGAGTTGATATAATCTTAGACAAATTGACTGAGCTCTGACCTCGGATACTGAGTTAGCAGAAGTATCATTAGTGTCAGCATTATTTTCAATAATAGGTGCGTCAATCCAGACAAATCCGTTTCACCGAAAAAGTTCCTTAAATTAGTGTTTGAGTGAGTATTGTTCAAATTTCTTAAATCCTAGACTCCTAAATTTATTACCATTAACCTCTTAGAAACGACGACCACTGAATCTGGTACTTTTTTGTTCAAAGTAATGCCGATTGAGAAATGAAGCAAATCCTTTACTTCATTTGTAGTAACGATGTGTTGCGTTACAAGTTTTAAGGTTCGAAACACGTGATCCAAGAGAGAATCATTGTAAATAGCTATAACAGTAAATAGCCTCAATATACAAACAACACACACTCTACGGGAAGGGCCAATGATGCCCTGTTTGTCGATTTTTGAAGCGCTATAATTGAAATGTTGCATATGTACGAATAGCCCGTTGCTAAACCGCAACGTAAAAAAACTAGCTAGGCGTTAATAGTGGTCTAGTCGAAACTTTGTTCGATTTTTACCGTAGTACCCGTGGTCAAATCAAAAAGTGATGTCCTTCATTTTTGATAATGAACAAACATCGTTTTGTCTAAAAAAGTGAAATTTATCCGGTACATTTTTGGGTCATTTTGACTCGGCCACTATTATCCGTGGAGTGTGTGTTGTTTGTATTGAGGCTATTTAAGGTTTAAGCATTAGATCTTCTCGTATCTGATCCTGTTGTATATTTGTTCGGACTTAGCTGATAATACAAAATTATTGAAACCGATGGACGTCTACATTTTCAAATGCATATTGTAGAGCGTTTTCCGCTATCAACGGATTCGTTCGAAAGTTTTTCACCCTCCATCGCGTCCAGAAATTTGCTTTTGTCCGACATTATGAACACGAACGACGACGACTTTCATTCACGGACAACATAACCTACTCGATTTGTATGGAAAATAGTGCAGGTTATGTTGTCCGTGGATGAAATTTGACAAGTTAAATGGCATTGGAACAATTCTATTGTTTAGTCGTCCGCTCACTAATGTTTTTCTATGAGTGGACCGCTGAGTGTTAATAGCGGACTGCTGGCACTTATGGGCAATGGTAAATGCATTTCCAGCTGTTGCAAAATGCTAATAGGCTGAAGATACCCAAAAGTCTGAATTTTGTGGTATAAATGACCTTGACCTGCATGTAGTACCAAAATGTTCATACTTTGGAGTCTCCACCTGCCTCCGATATTCAAATTTTTCAACCGCTTGAGGTAGATTTGTTCCGAAGCTCTTCAAGCTCTACCCATTACCAAAATTCCGTCTGGCCACTTCTAAGACTTAGCGTTGATTTTCGCGATATCATTTGTTTGAATATTTCCGGAAAGGTTGTCTTCAATGAAATTTCAGTGATAATTATCTTCGAAAGTGGATTTGTGTCTCAAAAGTAAGTGATGTCCAAAGATTAAAACGGAAACTTAGTTATTGAGTATTTAGTCGAATGCTTGTTGAATTGGCTAGTTGACGAAATACAAGAATCCAAAAAACAAAAAAACCAAAGTCCCACAATAATTACCGTTATTTTTATAGGCTGTTTGATAGTTGTGAAGAAAACCATGTTGATAATTACCCCAGCCCTTAGAATGATTTGATTTGGCTTCGTAGTCCACCCATTGAGGGTATGTTAATTTCATTGTCACGTTTTATTTATTTATTTTACCATTTATTGTCCACAACTTTTTTCTCTCTTTTTTTAAAATTTTTTTTTAAAAATTAAATTGACACTTCTTCGAATATTTTGTTTTCTGTTTTACGTAACTGACGTCAGTTCATATAGAATGGGCTAAGCAAAAGATTTATATCGATTGTTAATTTACCAAATTAAAATTGAAAATATGTTTATGCATTTCGTAAACAAAATGCCATACACACATGATACAATAATCTCATCCCATACACACACTAGCGACTAGCGATGTATATTATTTTCGAGTTGTTGGGTACGTCGGAACGCCACACATATATTTTCAGACTGATGGTACATCTGTCGAGATTTTTAATGTAAATTTTTATCGCGAAATTACGAGTGTGGTCAAATTGAAACATACAACCGAAATGACGCACCGCTCATATTATCAATAAGGTGTAACTAACCTACCCGAAAAATATACGTTTTGTTTATAGCCAATTAGGTCTAACAAGTTTTTGGTATAAAATAGACTTGATTGTAGGTATTGTTGCACGCATGATCAGCATTCTGGAATGACCACATCAAGAACTACGTCAACAATGTTAAATGCGCAGCTGAAATATAAGACTAGGGACCAATACATACACCACGCGCTACTAAATAAAGATAACTGAAATTCCACTGATAAAACAATACAGACATTAAGTTTCAAAAACAAACTTTTTTTTGTGTAATTATGGTTCGGTGTACCAGTAACGAAGTTCAATAGTTTCTTTTTCCGTTTCTGAACTCCGTGACGAAATGAGAAAGTTTTTTTTTTGAAGAAAAAAGGAACATAAGGAGGACCCGTACGAGTAGTGTACGATACAAATTAGCTAGCTCATAGAGGGCATGCATGTCAAAACTGCTCTCCAACATTGCATTCTACTTAAACTCATCCTTGTTAAAATATCTTACAACAATGGTCTCGTACGAAGAATAATTTGAAAGTTGAACTCTGAAAAAAATTCACCAAAATCACGTGAAATTTACTCGAAAAAAACTACAAAAAACAATGAAATTCGATATGGCGGCTGGCGGCCATTTTCTTAGGTCACCGAAAACAGTACTAAAACTTTACGGTCGTCGTTACCTTTCAAACAAAAAGATTCATGAAAATCGGATGAAATTTACTCGAGATATCAACAAAAAACTGTTAAATCCCTGTACGGCCGAGTAGCTTAGGTTCACTCTGCACTAACTTTCGAGCGCGATTAAACGATTTTTTCCTGTATTGGTGTAGTCAATACCTTTTCGAGCAATACTGTCGGAAATGTATGTGAGAAACCTCAACCAGACCTCGAAAATAGCACTTTAGTGACATCTAAACATCTAATGCCTGAAAAGCACTGAGCACTCGGTTGCATAAATAGCAATCACACCGAACAAAGCAACAAGTTTTACCAAGAAGCCACAACTCGAACAAAATAAAATTTGATTTTACAAAAGCAGACTAACTGATTGGGCTTGGCTTCAAAAAGTAAATATACAAAATTGAAATCACCAAGATATGTTCAACGTTTTAATCGACTAAGGCTCGGAGCGGGCTCGGGTTGACATGCTTTAGTTCAGGTTTACCCAAACTTGACCGGAACCCGAATTTTTGATTTGGACCCGAAATTTCCAGGTAGATCAGGTTCGGTTCGGGTTAACCAGAAATTTTTGGTTAACCAGAATTCGGGTCGAGCTATTCGAGGTTCAGGTTGGACCCGAAATCGAAAATTCAGGTTCAGTTCAAGCTGAAATAAGTGAGCCTTACGCGAAATGCTTACGTGGAATTTGAGATTACACATGAGATAATACACAACGCTAACTGTTAGAAAATATAAATATTATTTGGCTGGTGTATCCATACACTCAACCAAAACACCGCAATAGCGAAAACATCGAGGAAATGGATTGTTGTACGCACATTTTCGCCGAAAAGTATTTAATGAAACTGACCTTGAAAAACAAATGTATTTTTATGCGATGTTTGTTGACTCTCATTCAATTATGTAAGCTATAGCCTCTCGGTGTTTGGTATAATATTCAGAAAGAAATTAATGAAGTTGCTGCTGTTGTTGTTGTTGTTGTACATGTAGCTGATGGTTCGCGTATTACAGATTAAAATCGTTTATTGCACATTTTACTTTTAACGTCTTTAGGCATTGTTGATCTTGAGATTTTGCGACAAAATTTTATCATTTTAATTATCTACAACAATTAAAGGTGCATGAGTCATTCCTATGGCAGATTATTATTATTTTACCATTTTTCGACCTACTCTTTGAACGCGCATAATATTAACAGTGTTACACCGAATAAATGGTATACGTGTCCATCAATTCCTTTTCAGTTTCAAACCCCCATGACTAAACGGTTTGTACAAAAACAAACGGGCTGAGTCGAAACATTCTTTCGAGAACGAAAATTTTATTTTCAATCGCAAAATTTGTAAACAAACTAGTAGTAACAGAGAAGTAGATAACTTGTACTGGTGCGTCTTTCGCTTCAGGGCACTCGAAAATGTTAACTGCACTTTGTTATTGTCTTCATCATATGGGTGTTGGACTGTAGCATAAAAATAATTGGCATAATGCGAAAGTCAGAATGCATGGCCGAAAAGAAAAATTGACAATTTTAATGACTTACAATGGCTAATGGCGCTATGGCTCATTTACTATAAAAATAGAAAAATACCACGAAATCAAACCAATCGATTTTCTTAACGCATTTCCTTAATTAATTAAAAATAAATTTTCGCCTCAAGCCAGCAATTTGTTTTATGATTTTAAAATGCTTTGTTCACGTTCGCCATTCCAATTTTATTTGCCCAAATTTTGTTTTGTTTCTAAGGTTAAATTAAATGGCCATTCGCAAATTACGCACGCTCTTAAGGCGAAGGGGGGTATATGGCAAAGCGCAAGCTTCATACATTTTTACAATTTCAAGGGGGACGTGCTAGGAGGAAGGGATGAGTTTGAAATTCGAAAGCTTTGTATAGGTCGCCCGAAGAGACAGTTGACGTCATATGTTTCTCTATACTTGCGTACAATGGCGTGTCACGTTTTGCGACCTTTTCCTCTCCCCCTAACATAAGGTCGTCATTTATGAATAGCCCCTTGGCAGTCATTGCGGACCAGATGAATCAAACATCCAATAATGGTGTCAACAGATTTCAAGTGGCTGAAGCTGGAAGATCAAATTATGTTTGCAATTTGCATACGAACGTGAACATCATCACAGTTCCTGATTAAGGCAGAAAATTGAGATTGTTATCCGAATTATGCATTTGAAATGATGTGGTACGATTTGGCAAGGGAAAGGAGGTGGAAAGGTTTATCCGTTCTTCAACAATATCAAGTTGCAATTAGATAAGAAAGTTCTGTTACCAAAGCTCCACACATTCCATATTCAAATCTCTCGTCATATATACAACAGCAGCAGGCGGACACATTTAAAGTGGACAAAAGTTAGCTCCAACCAGACTCGTAATAGCTATCTCAGCATTCAATATCCCCAGATATCAAAATGTTTATGATATAACGTGTTCAATGTGCTTGCTTTTCCTTTGTTTATTAAAGCATTTTGAACGAATTCAATACGGGTTATGTAACTTCTGAAACGCTGCCATCGTCGAAAAAAAAAATTGGTAGAAATTTTAGTGTTGTCGTTCTGTATAGCATTCAGATTCAAAGTCTTTGTGTTTATTATTATTGATAATGATTTTGAACAATCTACGCGTCATTTATGATATTCATGTACGAGAGTGAAGCTCACAACCATATACCGCCCACCACCACCATTTGCACATAATTTGCTGAATACTTTTTTGATTTCGCCGTATGGAAGGGACGAGAAGCTGACAACCCCACCAAACATTCGAACACAATTTTTAGCTTTAGTCGACTCAACAATGGCGCATCATTGATCATTTGGATATTGTGACAAGAGTTATGTTTTTATGACGAAATGAATCGTCCACACTCCATATTATTCCTCACTCAGACCGAGGAGGCTAAACTTTCTTGGCTATAGAGTGAATTTGACGCTCGATTTATTGATGTCCCCAAAAAAAAATCAAAATATTAAAGAACCTGCAATGAACCACCAGCGTTTCGAGAAGATTCCATTTTATCCAATTTAACGTTTGACGCATCACATCAAAAAAAAAACAGGGTCAGAGAATTGAATTTATTAATTCATATTGAGCACAGACTTGAAATGAAAAAATTTGTTTTTGTGAGAGTTGTAAAGTGTAACGGTTTATTGCTCAATGGACAACCATGTAACAGAAGATGAAAAACACACAGTTTGAAGTTGCCGAGTTACAATTCTACTTCCAGTCTATTGAAATGGTTATCGTCTCTTGGGGTTAGAGATGACGGTTTTTTCGTTATTGTCTTTTACTTCTGCTTGACGGGACGACACGCTTTGTTTTGATCTAGTTTTTCGAGCCGGGTTGGAAGACTGTCGCCTTATAGTTCCCAACTTTCGAAAAGAGGTAGGACATCATTTTGTTCTACTGAGACTCGCAGAATACTTCAAATGATCAACCGTGACGAAGAAATTTGAAAATGTTTTCAACATCTCTCGATTTCCATTTATTAAAAATCAAATTTATTTGAAACAAACTTTGATGACTAAAGCGAACTCGTCGTCTATACGAATCGATTTGAACAAATCAAAAAAAAAATTTGTGTTAAAATTATGAAACCTGTTTCTCAAAACACACAGCTAGACTCCACTAACATTTAGCTGATTACAGGAATATTAACGACAGGGATTAAAGTTCATTCGTAATTATATGTTTACATTTTGGCGGCACATAAAACATTCTTTCTCGAAATGAGTGTTTTTATAAGTTAAAGTTGGTTGACTGATATAATGGATCGACTGGGGATCCAAAGAATTTGGATTGATCAAATTCCGAAATAAATTGCATTCAATGCAAACACACTGTACACATTTCCTCGTTTCACAGATCAAGTCGATGTAATGGGAGAATGCATCTTTCACTGGAACAAAAAAATTTTTCTCATTTTCACATTATAAAATCTAGAATGTGACCATGTAAAAGTGAAAAGTTCAAAGATTAACAAATCCGCACAGATAATTAATTTTGCGAAAAGATAATGGAAGACAATAAGTGTATTAAAATGGCAAAAATAAATAAAATTTGAAGAAAAAAAATTCTTTCTTTGCATGCGACAAGAACGTTTTTTTCTTTACAGAATACAGAGTTCCCTATCATCATCATCATATAATAATACAGAGGCTAAACGCCAGTGTGTTCAGTACACTCTTTCAAGTTTAAAAGGTATTTACGTTATCGATGACTGTGTTTTTGTTGGAAACTTCTTTCTAAATTTTCACTTGACTTTTGTTTTGCTTCTTGTTTCAATTTATAATTTCGTTATCAAATTGTCATCGTTTGCTGGGAGATTTGTATATATATATTTCTACCACACAAATGCACTTCGATAGTGAAGCGAAAACAATAATATAAACTTAACTAACACGAAAAAATCACAAAAATTTTTATTTATTAATCTCGGTTCAAAGATTTCTCAAGTCCAGCCGGCGAGAACGAGAACGACGTACTAAATTGCCATAGTTTATTATCAAAAACAACTCTCATTCTACACACAATCTATACGTACAAGTATATATGCGACATTAATATTAATATAATATTTGCTTTGTGTGTGTATTCACAATATTATTATCTCGCCTTGTCTTTTGTACAGTATTCGTTTAATGAGATTGGTGATAATTTGTAAGTTTCTGTTTCGTATTATATGCATACCATATTACTAACCATATCAACTTCAACTTCAGAACAAGCCTCCCACTAAATTTTGCCTCGTCCGAAAGATTTCGGACAAATACAAAAAAAAAAGTTCTGGGAAGATTTCGGACAATTTAAAAAAAAGATTTTTACGAAAATTTAAACTTTATGTCATTTGAAGCTATATCCCCTCACCAAACTCTAGGTTTTATATGAGCAGGATTTTGTGCTACAAAGTTAATCTAAGATTTCCTTAACATGAAAAGTTTTCTCAAAGTTTTCTTCAAAGAAACCTGAATTGATCAGAAACAACCGGACCTGAAATCTAACATGTTTGACGGAAAAGATTGTTCACATATGAATGTCTAAAATGTGAAAAGGGGACATGATCAATTAAACGCGACCACCAATTTGTTTTTT